>CM054060.1:298522334-298702334 GCA_028641055.1 Alopecurus myosuroides | reverse complement strand
GATTGGGAAGCTTCAAAAGAGAACCCGGGGACTGCCGTCTCCAACCCGGGGACTGGCGCCTGCAACCCGGGGACTGCTCCATTCGACTCGGGGACTGTCGCATTCATCGAGGGGGTCATTTCCGAGTACTCGAGGACTCGGGGCCTTGTCCTCAACTCAGAAGAAACCTTGGTAGCTGATCCAATGGAAATGGACGAACCAGTGTTTCCCATCCGGGAGACACCGAGTTGGGCTCTGCCCATATTATCCTTTCTAACGGATGGCACATTGCCGAATGATGAGGTTACGGCCAGACAGATACAGAGAAGGTCCAAGGGCTACACTATTTTTAATAAGGTACTGCACAGAAGGAGTCCTACTGGTGTGCCGCAACGCTGCGTTGAGTCGGAAGAAGGAGAAGAAATTCTAGTGGAGATACATCAGGGAGAATGCGGGCATCACGCCTCTTCTCGGGCTCTAGTCAACAAGGCTTTCCGGCATGGCTTCTTTTGGCTCACTGCCTTGAAGCAAGTTGAAGACATTGTGAGAAAGTGCAACGGGTGCCAGTGGTTTGCAAGTAAGATCCACATGCCAGCTTCCGAGTTGAAGACCATTCCCATTACTTGGCCATTTGCAGTTTGGTGCTTGGACATGGTAGGCCCTTTCAAGCCGGCTAGAGGCAACATGACTCACATCCTGGTCATGGTTGACAAGTTCACCAAGTGGATTGAGGTCAAGCCTATTCGGAAGTGTGATGGAGCCACAACTGTGAGTTTCCTGAAGGATATGATCCTGAGATATGGCTACCCGCACAGCATCATCACTGATAATGGCACAAACTTTGCTGAGGGTGCTTTTGCAAGATTCTGCAGAGAGAAGCGGATCCGGCTAGATGTTGCATCTGTTGCGCATCCGGCCTCCAATGGGAAAGTTGAAAGAGCAAATGGCATGGTGCTATCCGGCATAAAGCCAAGGCTGATTGAGCCATTACAGCGAACCCCTGGTTGTTGGCTGGACGAGTTGCCGGCGGTGTTGTGGAGTCTAAGGACTACCCCTAACCGATCAACCGGATACACACCATTCTTCCTGGTATATGGAGCTGAGGCCGTGTTGCCCACTGACCTAGAGCATGACTCGCCCCGGGTAACCCTCTACACTGAGGCGGAGGCGAGAAAAGCTCGAGAAAATGACGTTGACCTGCTAGAAGAAGCAAGAGAGTTAACTCTGTCACGTTCAGCTGTTTACCAGCATAACTTGAGGCGTTATCACAGCCGGAAAGTGAACCCAAGGGTTTTCCGAGAAGGAGACATGGTCCTTAGGCTCGTGCAACGCACGGCCGGGATGCACAAGCCATCCCCTCCGTGGGAAGTGCCTTTCATTGTGAGCAAGGCTCTGCACAATGATGCCTATTATCTGGTTGACGTACAGCCACCTCAGCAGAACAGGCCGGATAAAGCCAGAGAGGAATCTAAGCGCCCCTGGAATGTAGCTCTACTCCGACGTTTTCATTCATGAGCCAACTTTGTATGTATTTCCCCACCCGAGTTAAATTCTAGTCGGCACTCCGAATTCAAACTCGGGGACTGCCCTTGTCCAAATTTCTCCATGTGTTTACTCTGTTTTCCTTTGTCTATTCGGTTGAACCACTTAGAATTTCAAAAGCATATGTAGTAGTGTGTTTAAAACCGCGGGCCAACTCTGCGACTCTGCTGCTGTCCGCAACCCGTCTTCATGGCAAGCCAGAGAACAAGCCAAAGGTCAATGAACACACGAAAAACTGCTAAGGAAAGGAAACGTGTGGCAACCGAATAGAGTGTTCTTTACTGTTTTCTTTCTTTTCGGCTAAGTGGTGGGCAGCGTTACTATGATTTTTCTAAGTGGCTAAGTATTTGAAACTCAAACTTTGAAATCTTGTGACTCGACTACCAAAAAACCAACAAGTTGCAGGTAAGAGCTGAGACAAAAAGAGAGAGTGAATAAAAAATGCAACTCGGGGACATGCATAGAAACGCAACCCGGCATTGAGCCAGAGTTGCTAAAACATAAACTGAAATAAAAACTGAGTAGCAACAAGACATAAATGTTTCGGTTACATATGCACTCGGCATCCCAGGGATCTGATAAAAGTTTAAGGTAAAGTTTGCAGGCATCACTCGATAGTAGTGGCAGTGTTGTCCGCGTCTGTGGTGACGAAGGCAGTTGGCTCGGAGGTTGTTGTGGCGACCGAGATGGGATCCGTTGCAGAGGTGGACGCCGCAGACTGGGTCCTGGGCAGCGGGTTGACACCAGTTGGCGCAGCACCAGTCGCGTCCAGCTCGAGAGCTGGCTCCTCGATCACCATCTCGGTGGTGATGGTGGCCTCCTGAGCAGTGGGTTGCGACTGCTCGGCCTCTGCGTTGGTGGCCAACTCGGATTCCTCCGTGTTGACCAGCTGCTCGGTCCCCTCAATCACCTTGGCCTTCCCCTTCTTGGATGCTCTCTTGGCGACATCATCCTCAGACTTGTCGTCATCATCCTCATCGTCCTCATCATCCTCTTCTTCAGCTTCTGTGTCCGGCTCGGGGAGGCCATCAATGTAGACGCCGGTGTCGGCGTAGCAAGCAATCTCGTAGGCCACCTCCTTTCGGCGAGTGACGCAGTCGGGGTCCTTGGTCCACTTGGAGTCTTCACGGATCGTGCGGATCCTGGCGAGATCCAGGTTCTCATACCAGCTGATAAAGTGTAGCAACTCGTCAGCTCCTGCCCGAGCTGTGGAGGCGCGCCACTTCTTGAGCTCGGCCTTGACTCCGTTCAGGTGCTCGGCGATTTCGCTGAAGGTGTCTGGGACGTCCTTTTCCAGCCAGAACAACTTGTGCAAATTGAATCCAGTGGACACCATGGAGGTGCCCAGGCCCTTGAGGGAGCGGATGTGCGTCTTGATGTTGAGGAGATGGTCGTTGATGGTAGAAGTGTTGTCAATAGGCAGACCAGATGCAACCCGGAGCTGTCTTGCCTTGTCCAGAGCTGGCACACCAGCAGAGCGGAGTTCCGGGAAGATGTCTAAATAAGGAACTAGTAAGAATCAGAAACAGAGACCGAGAAGAAGCAAAACCGGGTAGAAGAAGGCAGAGTAGAGAAAACCAAGCCAAGTGCAGAGTAAAGGCAACTCACATTCTAGGTCCACCAGCAGGGCTCCCAGCTTGACCTTCCAGTCAGCATCGAGATCTCCATCTTGAGCGTCCGCTTCTCGGCCTTGGAGGTCTTCTCAATCTCCTGCTTCTCATTAGCTTGGTTGATGGCAGTCTCAAGGGAAGCCTTCAGGTCAACCTGGAGCTTCTCATACTCCGCCCTCTCGGCGGTGTGCTCTTTCTCGATCTCTGCTTCTCGGGTTTGCAACTGCTGCTGCACCTCGGCAGGCATAAGGCAGTTTAAGTGTTGCTCCCGGAAGTTCTTATACTCTTCTGCAAGAAGAACAACATTGTCAGCAGAGTAGCCAGATGAGTAAAAAGACACAACTGCAGAGAAGAAGGAGGAAAACTCACCTTCCAGAGTACGGATCTTTCTTTGGGCGGAGGCGGCAAAGACTTCACAGTCTCGGTGCTTATCCATCAAGTCCTTGAGCTTGCCTGCAGAGAAAACAACAATGAAGCAAAAAGCAAACACGGGAGTAAACACAAAACGCACAAACCGAAATGCTGAAAGCTTACCTTCAACTTCAGAGATCTGGAGAGTGCGGTTCAGGGCCATCTGCTCCATCGCATCGCTGTCTTTTTTGTCGGCTTCCAGAGCCTGGACACGGTCCTTGGTGAGGCGATGGTTCCAGAGTAGCCGACAGAACACTCTGGTCCTCTTCTGGATGCTATCCTGCAAGGAAGAAGAGAAAAAGTGTAAGTCTCTTGGAAGATTTGGCCCGAGTAGATGTCAACTCGGTTGAGTTTTCACCTACTCGGCCCGAATCTTGGGGACTGGGGGAATGACTAGGAGGAAAAGAGGAAAAGAGAAAAAGAGAAGAGAAAGAAGAAACCAGCAACTCGGAAAATGCAAGAAGGAGAAGAAACACTTACCGCGTAGCCCTGCTCGATGTCCTCGATGTTCTTGCGCATAACGAACAGCTTTCTGGCAAGAGTGCAGGCAGGGCTGACAACCGTCATGGCGACTGAGCCTACGTCGGCCTTGTTCCAGTCGGTGCGATAGTGGTCGATCTCGCCCAGCTCTATACCATTCCAAGTGGGGCTGCCATGTGCTTTGCTGTTCCAAGCTTTGTCAACGTAGCCCACTCGGTCCAAGATGGCAGTAAGGCCTTCCTCCTCCACCTCTTCATCTTCTTCGCCACGCGAAAAGAGCTCAGGAGTCGCTGCCTTCTTCCCCTTGGACTTGGAAGATCCCACAACTTGGCCTTCTTTGAGATCGGCTAGTCGCTTCTCTCCCTTGGATAATGAGATTTGGTGGCGCTGAGACAAAGTCATCATGTACTCCGTGTAGGTGTGTTGCACGCTGCCGCCGGAGCCAGCGCTATGTTTCTCGACGGGGCCAGTAACCCCAGAGGCAGCCATATTGGTGCTGGAGGTGGGCGCGGAGAGCGTCAGTTGGGTGTTCTTCACCTGCTTCCCGGACGGTTTGCCCTGCGGCTTGGGGGCGGCATCTGCTGCCCGACTTGCGAAGCGCTGCGCTTTCGTTGCTGCAGTGTAGGCTCGGTTCCAGACTTGATGATTTTCCTGGTGCTTGGAGTAGGGTCTGGCCGAGATGCAGTTGGTGGTACTTGGAGAGTTGGGTGAGGAGGTGTTGGTGCTGATTGAGTTGGTGGAGGAATTGGTGCACGGGGTGGAGTCACCTGTTGAGTTGGCGGCACTGGTGGCCGGCTACTCGGTGCAGCATCTGGCTGCACTTGGTCTTGATGGGTGGGCTCCGCCACGTCTTCTTCTATCCGCTGCTCTGCAGCGGGGTCTGGCCTTGCGTCAACAATATCTTCTACCCGCGGCCCGGCCGCGGGATCATCTTGTTCAGCAGCGTTGTTGTCTTGCTGCTGCTCGGGGGTGGCGTCTGGCCGCTCCAGGGCGGCATCGTCTTGCTGCCCGGCAGCGTCTTCACTGTTTTCCCCAGCTGATGCAGCTGGGGGAGATGGCGGCATCTCGTCGTTGGCAGCGTCTTGGGAAGCTTGCTGCGCGTCGAGTTGCTGCTGCTTGGAGAGGGGATCGTTATCATTCCCGGCGCCAGTGTTCTCAGCGCCGAGATCTCTTTCTTCCTCAACAGGGGAGGACACACGCGACCTATCCAGCTGGTCCTGGTCTTCATCTTCGTCCGAGAGATCTACGAGTTGCTCTCGGGGCACAACTGCTTTCCTCTTGGGGCGAGGAGCGGCCGCAGCAGCATCAGCGTCGAGAGGGGCGCTGGAAGAAGAAAAAGTTCAGAGAGGAAGCGGAAAGAGGGAGAAGGAAAAAGTGCAACAGGAAGCAGCAACAAATCAAAGTTTTACTCGGAGGAAACGCTTACCCTTGGCTGGTGGGGGCTTTCCTCTTGCGGGAAGCGCCGACTTTGGGCACGGCTTTCTTCTTGGTTCTCTTGGAGGGGGTTTCCTGGGCACCACTGCCAACCCTTTTCCGAGTATTGGGAGCCGCCATGGACAGAGGATCAACCTCTAGAGGTTCCTCCTCATCGTCCAGATCAGGCTCCTCTGCAGAGTAGAAGAAGAAAGGAATTCAAAAACAGAGAAGGGAATCAAAGGACGCTACTAGTGAGCAGAGAGATGAACTCGGTCACCTTCTTCATCTTCGGACCAATCACGAATAGAGGGACCTGCTCGATACTTACCAGGTTGAACGGCATTGGGGATACACAAGGTATCCTGAGTATCGTAGGCGGTCTTGTCGTCGTCGTCTCGGTCCTTGGTCCAGATGGCAGTGACGAGTTCATTGTCCTCTTCTTGCTGGCGCGGGATGTGCTGCGGGTGCAAGCAAAGAGCACAATGAGTTGAGTTCTCAGCTAAGGAGTTCTACTCGGGATAGCATGCAAACACAAAGCATATTAAGCTAAGGAGTTCTACTCGGGATAGCATGCAAACACAAAGCATATTAAGCTAAGGAGTTCTACCCGGAATAGCATGCAAACACAAAGCATATTAAGCTAAGGAATTCTATTCGGTATCAGAGTGCAAACACAAAGCACAGAACACTAACCTGTTCAATGGGTTTGGTGCGGCTATACGGCTCGAAGCCGTACGCCCAGTTCTCGGTGAGCGATGTCTGCATGATGGACCTGGCCCAGATGGCCACATCCGCCTTGCTCAGCTCAAATGTCGTCCTCCGGGTACAGTCCCGAGCACCTCCCATGTAGCACATCTTGTGCACTCGGTGCTGGAGCGGGAGTACTCGGCGCGACATCCAGCAAGCATCGGGTCATCCTGGATCATTCCTGCCGTCACCAGCTCGGTCAGGCGCTTCTCGAATTGGACGACATCCGACACCATCTTCTTCGGGTCATAGTCCCAATTCTGCCCAGTGGGCAGCGAGTTGACGAACTTGGGGAGCCCTATCCTATCTTCAGTGGGCTTTCCCTTCTCGGCGGGTACGTTCTTGACGTAGAGGAACCCGCGCGACCACTTGCGCATGGTTTCCAATCCTTTTACTCTCGGGTGGTGTCCAGTGCGTCGTTGGAGCATCATTGCGCTACCAGTCTTGGTCATCGCTCGAGGGCCAGAGGTATTGCCAGAATTCGGAACCTTTTGTCTGCGGAGGAAGAAATGCCTTGCCCAGGTATTGATTGTTGGGTAGACTCCCAGGAAGGCCTCACACATGGTGGCGTGTGTGGAAAGCATTACGATTGTATTAGGTGGAAGGTGATGTGGTTGGACGCCAAAGTGGCGGAGGAAATCAGAGAAGAAATCGGAGATTGGGAGGCCGAAGGCACGTTTGAAGTGGGATAAGAAGACAACATATTCACCTTCTTCGGGTTCCGGGACGATTTCATCGCCGGGAGGCCGGCGAACGACGCCGGGAGGGATGCGGCACGTGTTGACTAGCCACTGGCAGTCCTCCGCCGTCACGTCCGAGCCTTCCCAGCCGGCTCGGGCGGGAACTGCGTCATCTCTGGGCGCCATGGATACATAGATGGTTGTCGGAGAGGAAGAGCTCGTGGAGAAAGATCTCAACGGAGTTGCGCAGATGCGCTTCTCTCTCTCGCGCGCGGTGCGTGGAGCCGCGGCGCAGCGAGTGCTTGCGGTGGCGGTGTGCTCGACGGCGGCGGAGAGGCGAGGAGGCGTGAGATTGGGAAGAACGGGAAAGAGGAGAAGTGAACGGCGCGGGGGTATTTATCTCTCCCCCGTGAGTTGCCGTTACTGGTGGTTTGATCGTGGCATTGATCGTGGGCAAAGATCGTGCGGCGTGGGTTAATCGACCGTTAGAAATGCACACAGCGCAAAACGCGCCCGTAACAGGCGTAGTTAATCCCACGTCCGGATCGTGGGCTCTCGAGTACGGTTGACGTGACCTAACGGGCCGTGGGCCCTACGTGCAGAGGCTGGCGCGTGGCCTGCGGTTGCACCGAGACGTCGCGGTCTCTGTGCGTGCCACGTGCCCCACAGTGACACGGGAGGTTGGATTGGGTCTGATCCAGCAAGATCGTGCGCATAATTTCGCTAAGTCATTTTACTCGGCAGCACAGAAGAAAGAGTGCTCTACTCGGAGGTGAAGAGATTCAAGTAAGAGATACAGGGCCAAGTTGATGTGCAACTTGGCCTCTCTCAGTTAGGAAGACAAGTTCCGTTTTAAGCTGGCGGGGCCCAACGAACAAGTTCACTGGACTCTACCAGCTTCGGGGACTAATGTCGGGGGGTTACCCCCGAGTAGGGGTAAGGCAAGTGCTAAAGTGAAGGTCAAAGTGCTGTTGAACGGGTAGACGGCTACCCGGGTACTTTCTACCCGGTAGGTTCTATCCGTACATATCACTGAAGGCCAAGAGAAGGTATCGAGGAAGATTATATTCGTCCGAGTAACGAGGTTGTGGTCCGAGTAGAGGGATAGCAAGCCTACTCGGACCAGAAGTCAATGGAGCCGTTCTGACGAGGATCCCGCGTATCCTGCGTCCGTACCGGCGTGCGGTTCAACTTACTAGGTTTGTGATCATCCGTGACGCGGGTGGTGACAGAGAGTTAGGCAGCCGTCTAGTCTTGTCAAGGACAGAGGGGACAGGACAGGATGGGGGTCTATGCTGTGAGGCTGGCAGAGTGGACAGGGTCTGTCAGCCGTATGGCGCTCACGTCACAGTGGTCAAGTCACATCACTGTACTTTCTATTCGTTGTTTATCCGGCTGGGCACCAGTATATAAGGTGCCCTACTCCCTTCTGCGCGAGGGACGTTACCTCACTTCGCATTTATTGCTAGAGCCAACACTAGAGCTAGAGAGAACAGCCGAGTGGCTACTCGGCCAAGAGACATACATTGTATTGTGGCTACTCGGAGATCACACATATAGAGAGAGAGGCAGGAGTAGGGGTGTTACCTCCACACGAGGGCCCTGAACCTGGGTAGATCTTGTTGTTTGCAGTGTTATTTACGCGCGGCTACTCGCCGTGCGATCCCTCCCTGGATACCCCCAGCGTCCATCGGTCCCAACTTTAGCCATCCTATGGCATCTTTCTTCTCCACACCACGACATTTCCGCTTCCAGAATTGCTACCTCGGCCTTGAGAATACAATATTTTCGCATAATTGATCAGCAACCCGGTGCGCTTCAGCTATCACAGGGAGCACGTTGGGGTCTTGATCATGAGGCACGGTCCCCTGCACATTGCGAGAGTAGCGACACTGAGGGTTAATGGATCCCACAAATGTGGGGTTCCTTGTTGGTGCTGGTGCAGCCCTCCGGATTTATTCCCTCTAACTATTGATCATGTCTTCCCTCCTTGCATCCATCTCTTCCTCCGTTGCCCATCCCGCGAAAACACTATCATGGATGTCTTGCTGGATTTGTCGAAGACGACGTGTAGTGAAATCCTCAACGCTAGAGCTGAAGGAGGACATCTTGACCTAGAAACTCCGAACTCGTGCCAGGAAAACAGCTCGAAACAGAAACACGACGAGAAAACGATATAAGGACCTCGGGGCGTCCAGGGAATTATATAGCGGAAAGTTTCATAAGAAAGGAAAGTCCAGGTCGAAAACGAGTTGGAGAGGGGCTCCGGGGCACCCACACCTAGGGTTGGCGCGGCCAGAGGTGGGCCCGCGGCACCCTATGGTGTGGAGCCTCCGGGCTCCGTCTCCCTCTCGTTTCCGGCTCATAATTTTTCATATTTTCAAAAAACAGTAAAAAATATAAGTTGAAAGATGTTTCGCGAACATTTTATTACCAAAACTGTTACCTATTTGAAAACTGACTCTTCAGTTCCTTAAATATGCTTCTTAATAAACTCCTCCGGGATCATGGCTTGAATACAATCAATGTTTTCATTATAAGAATCTCTAGAAATATAATGCTTGAGTATTTGTCCATTCACCACTTGTGAAGAGTTGTCTTCAAGGGAAACAATTTTAATTTCCCCCGAACAATATACCTCTTCGATAACAAAAGGTCCTTCCCATCTCGAGAGTAATTTTCCTGCAAAAAGACGAGACCTATATAATAGCACTTTCTCACCAACATGAAATTCTCTTTTAATAATTCTCTTATCATGCCACCTTTTAACTTTCTCTTTAAAGAACTTAGCATTTTCATATGCTTCACTCCTCCATTCATCTAAAGAACTTAACTCAAGAAGAGTTTTCTCACCAGTAAGTTTAAAATCTCTATTTAGGTCTTTCACTGCCCAATAAGCTTTGTGTTCTAATTCTAGGGGCAAGTGACAAGCTTTTCCATAAACTATTTTATAAGGAGACATGCCCCTGGGATTTTTGTAAGCAGTACTATAATCCCACAGAGCATCATTTAATTTCTTAGCCCAAATTTTTCTAGATTTGTTAACAGTCTTTTGCAAGATAGATTTGATTTCTCTATTTGAGAATTCTACTTGCCCACTAGTTTGAGGATGATAGGGTGAGGCAATTCTATGATTAAAATCATATTTAGCAAGAGTTTTTCTAAAACCACCATGAATAAAATGAGAACCCCCATCAGTCATAAGATATCTAGGCACACCAAACCTAGGTAAAATAATGTCTTTAAGCATTTTTATTGAGGTTTCACCATCAGCACTTTGAGTAGGTATAGCTTCTACCCATTTAGTAACATAATCAACAACAACAAGAATATGAGTATAGCCTTTTGAAGGAGGGAAAGGACCCATAAAGTCAAAACCCCAACAATCAAACGGTTCAATAACAAGAGAATAATTTATAGGCATTTCATTACGTCTAGAAATATTTCCAACCCTTTGGCATTGATCACAAGATAAAACGAATTTTCTAGCATCTTTAAAGAGAGTAGGCCAATAAAAACCTGATTGTAGAACTTTATGTGCAGTTCTATATCCAACGTGATGTCCTCCATAAGCACTACTATGCCATTTTCTCAATATTTCCTGTTGTTCATTTTCAGGAACACATCTTCTCATAATACCATCAACACCTTCTTTATATAAGTGTGGGCCATCCCAAAAATAATGCCTCAAATCATAGAAGAATTTTCTTCTTTGCTGAGCTGTAAAGGTAGGAGGCAAATACTTTGAAATAATAAAGTTAGCATAATCACCTTACCATGGACTCTCTTGAGAGCTCACTTTTATTGCAGCTAACTGTTCATTAGGAAAACTATCATTAACAGGAATAGGGTCATCAGGTATATTTTCTAACCTAGACAGATTACCAGCAACAGGATTTTCAGCACCCTTACTATCCACAATATGTAAATCAAACTCTTGTAAGAGAAGCACCCATCTAATAAACCTAGGCTTAGCATCTTTCTTTTTCCATAAGGTACTTAATAACAACATGATCAGTATGAATAGTAACTTTAGAATCAACAATATACTGCCTAAATTTATCACAAGCAAAAACTACAGCTAGAAACTTTTTCTTAGTGGTAGCATAATTCTTTTGAGCAGCATCAAGAGTTTTACTAGCATATTGAATAACATTTAACTTCTTATCTACCCGGTGTCCAAGAACAACACCTATAGCATAATCACTAGCATCATACATAATTTCAAATGGTAAATTCTAATCAGGTGGTTGAACAATAGGGGTAGATATTAAAGCCTTCTTTAAAATCTCACAAGCTTCTTTACAATCTTCATCAAAAACAAATGGTACATCTTTTTGAACAACATTAGTAAGAGGTTTTGATATTTTAGAGAAATCCTTAATACACCTTCTATAGAAACCAGCATGACCAAGAATACTACGAATACCTTTAACATCCCTAGGACAGGGCATTTTCTCAATAGCTTCAACTTTAGCTCTATAAACATCAGTGCCTCTTTCAGAGATTTTATGTCCAAGAACAATTCCTTCATTAACCATAAAATGGCATTTCTCCCGGTTAAGAACAAGATTAGTATCCTCACATCTCTGCAAAACTTTATCAAGATTCTGCAAAGAATTATCAAAAGAAGTTCCATAGACGGAGATATTGTCCATGAAAACTTCCACAATTTCTTCACAAAAACCATGAAAGATAGCAGACATGCATTTTTTGAAAAGTAGCAGGAGCATTACATAAACCAAAAGGCATACGTCTATAAGCATAGGTTCCATAAGGACAAGTGAAAGTTGTTTTCTCTTGATCAAGCTTTTTAACAGCAATTTGAGAAAACCCAGAGTAACCATCAAGAAAGCATAAATGAGTTTTCTTAGACAACCTTTCTAACATTTTATCAATAAAAGGCAAAGGATAGTGATCTTTCTTAGTAACTTTGTTAACCTTCCTATCAATGCACATCCTATAACCAACTACTACTCGTTGAGGGATAAGTTCATTATTTTCATTTGGCACAACAGTCATCCGTCCTTTCTTAGGGACACAATGCACAGGACTAACCCATCTACTATCAGCAATAGGATAAATAATACCAGCGTCAAGGAGTTTCAATACCTCATTTCTTACCACATCCTTCATCTTAGGATTTAAACGGTGTTGATGCTCAAAAACTGGCTTTGCATCAGGTTCAATATTACTAGCATGCTGACAAATAGTAGGGGAAATCCCTTTCAAATGATCAAGAGTATAACCAATAGCACCTCTATGTTTCCTCAATATCCCTCGTAATCTCTCCTCTTCTTTATGAGAAAGTTGAGAACTAATAATAACAGGATATAATTTCTTATCATCAATATGAGCATATTTAAGATTATCAGGCAAAGGCTTTAAATCAAAAACATGATCTTCCCTGGGTGGTAATGTTGTACCCAAGTCTTCCACAAGTAAATTATGTTTCAGCATTGCTCGCTGATGTAGGAAAATCTCATCAATTTCATTCCTTTCTTCCATAAAGACTTCACTTTCGTGGTTTTCCATGTATTGCTGCAAAGGATTGTTAGCAGTAAGAGCAATAACAGCCAATTGTTCAACTTTATAATTCTCATTAGGCAATTCAGCTTCATAAGGTGCTTTAGCAAATTTGGAGAAATTAAATTCATAAGACTCTCCATCAAACTTTATAAGAATTTTCTCCTTTTTACAATCAATAACAGCACCACAAGTATTTAAGAAAGGTCTACCAAATATAATAGGACAAGTATCACTAGCAGAAGTGCCTAGTACTAGAAAATCAGCAGGATACTTAGTTTTACCACATAAGACCTCCACATCTCTAACAATACCAAGTGGAGAAATAGTTTCCCTATTAGAAAGTTGAATAATCACATCAATCTCTTCAAGTTCACAAGATCCAATTTCATGCATAATTTCTTTATAAAGCTCACACAGAATAGCACTAGAACTAGCACCAATATAACATAAACCATAATAACAATTATCATCTATCCTAACAGATAGCACAGGAACACTAGGTTTCCTGGATTTATTAGGATGAGAGACAATGTTAGAAGCATCTTCACTGTCGGATATATACCGAATAGGGGTATATCAGATGGTAGTCTAAAGTGCCGGATTACCCGGGTGGCCCAAATGGTAGTGGGCTACGGTCCATTGGGCGGCCCAGTAAGCTGACGCGCAGAAGCCGGATTCTAGAAGAACCCGGATCATGGCCCACGTGATCTGGCTTGGAGTAGAAGGCGGATTCCTTACTTTCCAAGTTAATAGTTACTGTAGTCTTCTAGGTTTCCTACTCTGTATGCCCTAACCCGGCTATTATATAAAGCCGGACGGGAGATATGATAGATAGACAAGAAGCTACAGGCTAACTCGCCGAGAGGTTGATCCTTGACGAGAAGCTAATAGAACCTCACATTGTACTTTGTGTTGACAGGCTTTAGTCCTGAATAGTGAGATTGCAGGAGTAGGAACGCCGCATTACTGCGACGTACCGAACCTGGGTAAAATCCTGTGTCATTGTCCTTCGCACAACCACGTTCCCCCACGTCTCTACCCGTAGTCTCACGGCACCCCCGTCTAGGAATTCTACTACGATGTCTCGACAGTTGGCGCCCACCGTGGGGCCAGCGACGTCAGGCGTTAGGTTTCGATCTGGGATACTCGGCGGAATCGGCAGTTCCATAACTGTCGGAAGCCTGGAGTTCGACGACGACGTTGGACGCTTCCTCGACAATGGATCTTACATACCGGCGCAAAATCATCTGGTAAGTGCATGCGTGTTACCGATTGGATCTGCAAATATCTTTATCGGACTAACTGCAGAGGCCATGGGGTTTTGCGGTGGAAGTAAATTTTTCCCACCCGCCCTATACCCAGTCGAAGATGACTACGATACCGGGTTTTGTTCAGATCGTCGACATAAAAGTGATTCACACTTTAGCGGCATGGTGCAATCCGAGGTCGCCGAAAACACGGATGAAAGCAATCCCGTCCAAGAGGCAGAAAACAGCAAACCCACTACAGAGGTGGAAGATCCGACATCCGTCAACATAGAGACGAACTCGGAAGCTGACACTGTGTTAGCTGCCATTGAGGCGAGATTAGAATCAGAAACCGGATCAGATGACTTTTATTCCGAAGACGAAGACGAGGACGCCTTCGAAAGAAAGGTTAAATCTCTTCAAGAGGGATTCTATGAAGTACTAATGGCAAAACCGGCTGAAAACACGGATGCCGGCAGTCAAGGATGCCCGAGAACTCCTCCACCAGAGGAAGAGAGAGAAGACGGAGAAACTTCCCCAATATTCCCCAATGTCAAAGAATTGACAGAGGATGAACCTATCAAAAAACCTCCCTCTTCCAAGAAAAAGCATAAGGCCGCTAAAAAGCTCCAGTACAAACTCCGGAAGAAGAAATCGGCTGATCCAGCCGATGAAAGCCCGGAAATAGGAGATGCAAGCGGAATAAAGCCCGCGGAGAAGAAAACCACAGAAATTCTTGTTCTGCCAATGAAAGAGCAAGAAGAACAGGAGTTGTTGCAAACACCAGTGGGATTGCACGAACCCCCTGAAGTGCTAGAAGCCAGGAGACGAGCTCTCCAAAGGCAACAGCAACATTTATTCAGAACTCGGGAACACCTCCAAAAAACTCAGGATGACATCAAGCTCATGAAGGAAGAAATCGAGGAGTACGAGAAAAAGAATAGATCTGGCATTAAACCTACAAGGTTACCCGGAATCGTAAGACCGGAAGTACTGCCGCCAAAAGAAAGGTTTCACAACCCATCTTGGCAAAAGCAGGTAAACGGCAAAGATGCCAGAGGCGAACCAATATACAAAACCGCAGCAGAAAGCGGGAAGCAGCGTTCGCCATCCTCAACAACGATATGTACTCCAACGGTGAAAAACTGCAAGGGGTGTATGCTTTCCTAGGAAAAGCATTGCAACAACAACAGCGAGGGCAAGAGCGATCAGGGAAGTTGCACGACGACTCCGCCCTATGCAAAACAGCTAATTGCGCCGCTGGAGCACCTGGACCGGAAGAACCTGGAGATTCAAGCAACTCAAAAGAGAAGAAAACGGATCCGAGAAAAGAGAAGAAAAATCCTGATAACAAGGATGAAGCGTCTAGAACCGGATCCCATCTCCCGAAAGGTGGACTTAATCCTCACGATCGGGAAGAAAAACACCGGAATGACGGCAAAGCAATGCCGCCTCCGAGACGCCCAGCTGAAAAAGCTGGAAGAAAGGATATACCTCACAAGCGTGAGAGATCTCGAACACCCCCAAGGATAAGGAAAGGTACAGGAGTAGAACTCCACCTCATCCAAAAGGGCGTGATCTCGGAAGAAATAGAGACGATCCCAGAAAAGCGCGTCCGCGCAACAATGGAAAAGAAAGGAGTAGATCTCCTTCTCTCCATTCAGCCGGCAGGTACTCCGCACACATGGATAGGGCGGAAAGAGATGATCTATACTTTGGACCTAAGTGCTTCACAGATAGGATCCGAAGGATAACCCTGCATTCTGGCTTTGCCAAAGTTGGTCCAACGTACCAAAAATATATCGGTAGTACAAACCTGGATACCTGGCTCTCATACTACTATACAGCCGTCCAGATCAACAATGGGACAGACCTGGAAGCTGTAAAGTTTCTTCCCCTAATGTTACTGGATGGAGCCAGAGATTGGATCAATGGATTACCTTCTAGAACTGTCGACGGCTGGGATGATATGGCTCGAGTATTCACTCAGCATTTCCGGGGAAACTACAAGCGCCCGAATAGCATCAACCAGCTAAACCGTTGCACCCCATTTGAGGACGAACCATACGTGGATTTCATCTCAAGGTGGACGGCAATGAAGAATAGTTGCTCTGGGGTAACTGACGTACAAGCAATGCATGCTTTCATCAATGGCCTAAAACTCGGACTTGTACCGTTCATGGTTGGTTCCAAACAGCACAAAGATCTTGGATCTATGCTTACTACCGCCAATGAACACGCTGCAGCCGAAGACGACATCAGAGCTAGAGGAGGCAATATCTATACACTGATACAGGCCAAAAAGAATCCTCGCCCTGAGAAAAAAGGAGCTCCAGATGCAACACAAAAGCCCAAAGAGGTTAACATAACCTTTGGAAGTGAAAAGGGGAACAGGTGGAAAGGACGCAGTACGGAACCAATCAATTACACCAAGGAAGAGTGGGAAAAGATTAAGTCGGAACCCTGCATCCACCACTCGCAATTTGGGAAACCCACCCATACTAACGCACAATGCCGGCTGAACAAGCATATGAAGGGCAGTGGAGGATCCGGAAACAAGGGGAAGAATTCCAAAAGGAAATTTTCCAAGCAAAAGCCAGAAGCTGAAAAAGAAGACAGTGAATCGGACACTGACGAAAAAATCCAGGAACAGCAGCAAAAAGGTGAGCCCAAGTTTCCGAGAGTTGATGGAGAGTGCACCCTAACTTTCCTGGCAACTCCATCAGCAAAGGTGGCAAAAAGAACGCGTCGAGAAATAAACGCGGTTGTTCCGGCAACCCCGAAATTCTTGAAGTATTCGAACACACCAATCACCTGGGATCAGTCTGATCATCCCGGAAACATCCCTGAACCCGGCACGCAAGCTCTTATTGTAAGCCCTATTGTCCAGAACACTAGGCTAAAAAGAGTGCTGATGGATGGAGGATCCAGCATTAACATAATGTACCTGGATACACTGAAGCATCTGAAAATCTCTGAGACCCAGCTCAACCACAGCAGCATACGTTTTCACGGCATTGTTCCTGGAAGACAAGCACGATCCCTAGGAGAAATTTCCCTAAATGTCACTTTCGGAGAAAAAGATCACTCCCGTCAGGAAAAAGTATCCTTCGAAGTAGTGCCGTTCAAAAGCGTGTACCACGCAATACTCGGACGTCCAGCTTTCGCCAAATTCATGGCAAGATCATGTTATATCTATAACAAGTTGAAGATGCCAGGGCCAAAAGGAGGAGTAATCACCATATCTGGAGACTTCAAGTTGGCAAACAAGCTGGAAAAAGAAAACGCCCTTTGCGCTGAGAAGATCATAGCAAAGAAAGAGTTGAAGGAACTGGCCAAAGAGGTATCGCCGACAGAAATGCCGGCAGGAAAAGAAAGCCGGAAGCCAGCAGATAGCTTCAAGGCATCCGAGAATACAAGACAGGTAATCCTAGATCCCAAAGATCCGACAAAATTTGTCGTAGTGGGAACTGGGATGAACGACAAATAGGATGGCGAGCTCATCAAGTTCCTCCGTGAGAACTGGGATACTTTTGCCTGGTGTCCAGCTGACATGCCAGGCGTACCCAGGGAACTTGCTGAGCATCAACTTAAGGTGATTCCAGGATTGAAATCCGTCAAACAAGGTCTCCGTCGATTTGACGGAAGAAGATAGAAGACTATTGGCAAGGAGATTATCCGGCTTTTAGCAGCAGATTTTATCCGGGAAGTTATACATACTGAATGGTCAGCGAATCCACTATTAGTCCCGAAGAAATATACTACTGCCCTTAGAATGTGTATAGATTACACCGGCCTGAAAAAACTATGTCCAAAAGAAAGGTTTGCGTTACCGCGAATCGATCAAATAATATATGCCACTGCAGGCTCTGAGCTTTTATGCTTTTTGGATGCATATTCCGGGTATCATCAAATACGCATGAACAAGGAAGATCAAATCAAAACTTCGTTCATAACCCCTTATGGGACGTACTATTACATAACCATGCCTTTTGGCCTGAATAACGCAGTTGCAACCTACCAGCGTTGCATACAACGTTGTTTGCATAGTCAGATTGGCAAAAATGTCCACGTTTACGTGGACGACAATGCTGTCGTTACCAAGGAAAAAGATACGCTCCTTGAGGACTTGCGAGAAACCTTCGAAAATTTTCGCACTTACAAGATAAAGTTAAATCCATCAAAGTGTGTATTCGGGGTTCCCTCAGGAAAACTTCTAGGTTTCATTGTTTCTCACAGAGGAATAGAAGTAAACCTAGAAAAGATCAAAGCAATCTTAAACATCTCCAAACCTACGTGTGTAAAAGATGTCCAAATATTGACGGGTTCCGCTGCAGCCGTCAGCAGATTTATTAGTCGGCTGGGGGATAAAGCCTTACCACTCTACAAGTTGTTGGAAAAATCCGACAAATTCGAGTGGACAGAAGAAGCAGATGCAACATTAACCCAGTTGAAGGAAACTTTGATGAAACCTCCGATTTTGGCATCCCCAAAAGCCGAAGAAACCATGCTATTGTACCTTACGGCTACAAATCGGGTTATTAGTGCAGTAATTGTCGTGGAACGGAAGAAAGACGAACAGAGTATACCAGACCAACATCCGGTATATTATATAAGTGAAGTTTTCTCCGAGTCCAAACAAAGGTATCCACACTATCAAAAACTAGCATATGGCGTATTTTTCGCATCTAGAAAACTCCGCCATTACTTCCAAGGACATTCCATAACAGTGGTATGCAAAGCACCACTAGGGGATATAATAAAGAATACGGAGGCGACTGGCCGAGTAGCCAAATGGGGCATTGAGCTAGCAGCGTTCGACATTAAGTATCAGCCAAGGACGGCAATAAAATCCCAGGTTTTGGCAGATTTTGTCGCCGACTGGACGGAAGCAATGGAGCAAACACCTATGCCGGAGTCCGAATATTGGATCATGCACTTTGACGGATCCAAGATGAAGGAGGGCGCTGGAGCTGGTGTAGTTTTAAAATCCCCTAAAGGAGATACAATGGAGTATGTATTACAAATACACTTCAACGCCAGCAATAACGTGGCAGAATACGAAGCTCTGCTTAATGGCTTGCATATTGCAAAAGAAATAGGTGTCAAGCGCATTCTATGCTATGGCGACTCAGATTTGGTACAGCACCAGCTCAACCAAACTTGGGATGCTAAAAGCTCTATAATGGCCGAATACCGGAGAACGGTGGACGAGTTTGCCATATGTTTCTTCGGATTCGAAGTGCTCCGTGTTAAAAGGGAATAAAATTGGAATGCGGATGCGTTAGCCCGCATGGGGTCAGAAAGGGTAAAAATCCTACCACCAGGTGTATTCGTCCAACATTTGTACGAACCATCGATAAAAGGTGGAGATGTTGATTATCCTCTGGGTTCTGAGTCAATTGAAGTCATGCTCGTTAACCCGGATTAGACAATCCCATATCTAAACTTCTTAGTTAATCAGAAGTACCCGGAAGGAGCAGACGAAGTCTTGCAAAGACAGATCCAGCGTCGATGCAAAGGATACACGGTAATTAACAATTGCCTGTATAAACGCAGTACTTCCGGAATTTTTCTGCGATGTATTTCACCAGAAGAAGGACGAGAAATCATGCAAGAAATCCATGCCGGAGATTGCGGACACCATGCTCAATCAAAAAGCATAGTCAAAAAAGCATTATGTGCCGGGTTTTTCTGGCTAACAGCCAAGACAGACGTTGAGCACATAGTAAACACATGTGCAGGGTGTCAATATTACGCCAAGCAGACAAACATGCCGGCCCAAGCACTCAAAACTATCCCCATTACATGGCCATTTGCGGTCTGTGGGCTAGATATGATGGGACCATTCAAAACTGCAAGAGGTGGACTCACACGTCTACTAGTAGCTGTGGACAAATATACCAAGTGGGTGGAGGCTAAACCCATCAAAAAGCTTGACGGTGTAACTGCCAGAAATTTCATCATTGACTTAGTCATGAGATACGGCATTCCACAAAGCATAATAACCGACAACGGGACAAATTTCTCCATTGGAGAGCTGGCAAAATATTGCCGACAAATGGGAATTCGCCTCTGTGGCACACCCGCAATCCAATGGACAGGTTGAAAGAATGAATAGCTCAATCCTGCAAGGAATACGTCCAAGACTCGAATCTCCTCTTCATAGAGCAGCTGGAGCATGGGTAGAAGAGCTACCTTCCGTGCTTTGGAGCATTCGAACAACACCAAACAGGTCAACTGGGCAAACCCCGTTTTTCCTAGTTTATGGCGCGGAAGCAATCCTTCCAACGGACATGATCCATGATAGCCCAAGAGTGCAGGATTTCGATGACTCGGATGCCGAAAAAGCACGACAGGATGCCGTCGATCTCTTAGAAAAGGAACGAGAACTTGTTCTTCAAAGATCCGCCATCTACCAGCAAGGTTTACGACGTTATCATAGTCGGAAAATCAGGCATCGTTCTTTTAAAGAAGGTGACCTAGTGCTAAAATTGGTGCAGCAAAGAAAGTACAAACTGGCCCCAGTATGAGAAGGACCATTTGTCATCAGTAAAGCCATGAAGAATGGATCATATTATCTTGTAGACATTCGTGATACGGAAGATGATCCCGAGAAGCCGAATCGCAAAAGAAAGAGAAAGATAGATGATGAACTAGGAGAGACAAAGAGGCCCTGGAGTATCCAGCAGTTACGTCCCTTCTATACTTAGTTCAGTTTCTATGTAAACATCTTTGAGATCATGAAATAAAGTTGTCGGAATTCTTATATCCATGTTTTTTACAAGTTTATTACAGTGCAAAACATGATTCCACCTTATCTATTTCCCAATGATCTTACAAAATACTCAATGTTAACCCGAATTTTGCCTGCATGCTCGGTGTTTAAAAACTGAATGATTTTCAGCCTACTAAGGGCTAAAGGAAACTCGGATTGTGCCTGTGTGCCTGAGTTTCATTCAGAAAATTCCTTACTATTCTCTAAGCATTATCTGATTGTTTATGTGTTGGGTCACTGGAGCTAGTTAGTAAAAATGCCCTTAGTATGATCCATGTTTCCGAGTTTAAACTGATTGGTTTTACCCAGTAACTCGGCATGAAGATTAAAAGTACTATCGAGCCATTTCAAACACTAAGGACAGTTAAAGCACATAAACCGGAGAACTTAGAAGATAAAGGAATATTAAACCCGGAAAACTTGCAAATAATTTCATAATTAAACTGCAAAAGGTGGAGTTCTTGTTCATACAAAAGAATAGAAGCATTACAATATAAGTTACATTGTAAAGTGCAGTAATGCTCCTATTTTTTTCCACCATCCAGGTTATGAAGAATCCTTCAAGCATCCGAGTCTTCGTCACTGCTGTCGTTCTCGGGGGCTTCGGGAATCTTCTCTTCTGGGTAGGTGATGGAGATGTTCACCATAGAGGCGATCTTGGTGGCGTGACCCTTGATCTCGTCAAAGATGGTGGTCCGCTGGGTCTCCGAATATCCAAGGGGGATACTGGACGCCACGCGCCAAGATTTGGCACTGGGGTAATGCATACGCATAAGGCCTAAAGCCATGCGTGCACCACCCCGTGCCGCGGAGCGCAAGGTGGACTCCTTGGATACCGCCACCTCCAAGATAGCTTCCGGAAGTTTTTCAACTTCCGAGAATTCCCCAGTTCTTGCGGGAAGAAACTTGTTGACCAACTGCATACCTGCAGCTCTGATCGCAATCCATACCTTCCCAAAAGCTCGGATTTTCTCAATCCGAGTAAGATCTGGGTCATCTCCTGTTTTTTCAAGACAAAATATCCAAAGAGTTAGCGGAAAAGCAGAGACAAAAGTTAAGACATGGAAAATCCGGTAAAAGTTGATAACTTACCGAGAATCTTGTCCATCTCGGAGCCTTCCTCCAGACGCAGGTTCAAGGCATTCTCCAAATCTTGAAGAGTGGCCTTGTCTTTGTCCGCCTGTTGGGAGGCCTTGGATTGAGCAATTCCAAGAGCCATATTGCTGGCCTCCAGATCTTTTTGAGCCTTCACAAGTTCCTTGTGAAGGTCCAAATTCTCCCGGCGGAGATTCTCGGCATTGCCGGCATCTTCAGCTATTTGCTTGGCTTTCGCCAAAACAGCTGGAAAGAAAGGAAAAATATCCGAGATAAGAAAACTCGGAAAAGTACTTAGCAAAAATTATGGACAAGGAACTACAGAGAACTAAAAGTATACCTGTTGTTTCCTGCAGTGCCAGCTGAGATGATGCCAGCTCCGTTTCCTTAACTTCAAGAATAGAGAGAAGGCTTCTAACCTCCTTATTCTTGACAGTTAGTTTGTTGAAAACTTCCATGTTTATGGTTTCAGCGGTCTGCTGAAATAAGGAAACGAAACAGAACGCTTAAGTTAGATACAAGCATGATAAAGATAAAAAGCATTAAGTGAAAATCATACATTCGACTTATTGCTTGGGGGCTAGAGATAATACCTGGCTCATCCGCTGTAAACCTGCCAAGTTTTCAGTGAACTCTTTTGCGTAGTCGGAAAAAAGAGTCCCAACTGCGCTAAGGCCCTCGTTGATATCTTTGAATTCCTTATCAAAGGTGGGAATCTCCTCCTCGGTTATCCGAGAAGGACCTCCCACCTCAGGGACCGCCCTTTCCCTCGTGTCTGTTTCCGGCACAATGGGCTGGCTGGTCTGCTGGGACTCGGTGTTGGGGGCTGCAGCATGCTCTCCTGTTGCTGCGATTGGAGTATCTGGAGCGGTAGCAGGAGAAGGGTGTGGGCCTCTGCTGGCCACAGCCTTGTGTCTCTTCAACTTTTTCGGCTTCAGAGTAGAAGGAGGCAGGCTAAAAAGGAGAAAAAGCCGGAAAGTTAAACTCCGAGGTAAAGGAAGAAAATACCGACAAAGTAGAAAAACCCAGATTTTCAAACCTGGAGGTGGCGACGGGGATCCCGTCAAGACTTATGACTTCCTGGGAAGCGGAAATCTTCTTGCGCTTACGTCCGCCGGCGAAGGCGGCGCGCAAGGCTTCCAGATCAGCATCGGAAGAAAGTTCTGACTCAGGAAGATCGGCAATCTATTAAAGAAGGCAAAAGCCGAGTTAAAAGCATGAAAACCAAGTAAACGAAAAGAATTTAAGCCCAAAAGACAAAAAGATGTACCTTGGGAGCCGGATTTTTGGCCGTATACATTGGCCGGCTTTCTTCATATTGGTCGCGGGATGCGACCAATTGATTTGCGCATTTTCGCAAATCCTTTGCCGACCAAACCTTGTCGGTTGTCCGCATAGCATCGCTCTCTCCCGAGTATTTGCAGAGGAGGCGAGCGCCGTGATTCGCCAAAGGCTGAATCCACCTGTCTAACCAGCAAAGGACTGTGTCCATGCCGGTTAGAGGCGGATTAGAAGCGACGAGTTTCGCGATGCGCCGCTTGATCCTGAGAAGATCCGGCGGCAGGGTTTGAACTGCCTCAGTTCCCCAATTTTCTTGGGAAACAGCGGTGGTGTTCGAGAAAGGTGGAACCCCGGTCGTTTTCCCAGGAAAGGGAACGTCGGGATGATAAAAGAAGGAACCCGTCCAAAACTTGACGGATTCCGATGTTTTAATCTTGGGGAACCAGTCCTCTCGGAATCTCCGAAGAGTGAAGGAAATGGTTCCGCAAGTTGGGAGTGCGCCCTCTGAAGAGTTCCGCTTAACCCCGAAACAATAAAGCCAGAAATCTAACCTAGGCGCTATACCTAGATATCCCTAAAAAAGGGCCTGAAATCCGGCTAAATAGAGGATGGAATTGGGTGGCAGGTTGTGGGGTTGGATGTTGTAGTGGGCTAGAATCTGGAGAAAAAAGGAGGATGGTGGAAGACCCATACCTCTCTGGATGTGGGAGGAGAGAAGGACGCGTTCTCCATCCTTCGGTGAGGGCTCGGTCTCGTCTTCCGGGAGCCGCCATTTTCCCTTCAGTACGAGTCCCTCCTTCTCCATTGTCGGAAGGAGGGATGGCGGAATACTGCTGGCACTCCAGTTGCCGGCAGTTTCCGCCTCTTCTTCGGCTCCGGCGGCGGCGGACGCAGCGGCCTCCGCGGCCGCGAGATCGTCTCCGACGAGCGCGATTTTCTCCTCCACCGTCTCGGGCGCGAACGGTGGGGGAGCCGCGGAGGAAGATCCCGCAAGATCTGCGGAGGCGAGAGGGATTTCCTTGCCCTCCGTGCCGCCGGTGGTCTTCATCGGCTCGTCGCCGGAGGCTTGCACTGGCGAGTCCAGCTGCGGGTCCATCGTCGTGATTATCTCGTCTATGTGCTTAGCGACGGTGCGGGCTGGGGAAGATGACGGAGATGCCATCGAGTGGCGGCGCTTGGTCGCTCCGGTGAGGTCCTGGGTGCTTCATGCGCTCGGGAAGTGCTCTGCGAAAAACTTCGGCGCTGGAAGTGGTGGTGCTGAGTGAGTGCGGAAGGTTTCCGAGGAGGACGAAGATGGCTATTTATAGCCGGAATCTCGTCACGATGCGTGCTAACGGCTCTTTTGACCGTTGGATGATCAACGCGTGTCACTCACCGGAAATTCCGGGAAATGAAACGACGGGTGATTATTGCTATCGCCTCGTTTCCCGCGAGAATCTGTCAGAGATATGTTTCTGGGTTTCCCACCTGTAACCCAAACGTCCCTTACATCAGCAAGGTTAAAGCGCTGACGTAGGAAGTTCCTTCTCCACGAAGGATCGTGCGAGAAAAGCCGGATTTTCTGGATTCCGAGTTTTACGTTATAATATCCTTTAAAGAGAAAAAGAAGAATCAAGACTGGAGGCCGATATTTCTCGGAAAACATGCATTTGGCGAAAGACGGCGAAAACGGAGTCTCGATCCTTCTTGGGGGCTACGGTCGGATATATACCGAATAGGGGTATATCAGATGGTAGTCTAAAGTGTCGGATTACCTGGGTGGACCAAATGGTAGTGGGCTACGGTCCATTGGGCGGCCCAGTAAGCTGACGCGCAGAAGCCGGATTCTAGAAGAACCCGGATCATGGCCCACGTGATCTGGCTTGGAGTAGAAGGCGGATTCCTTACTTTCCAAGTTAATAGTTACCGTAGTCTTCTAGGTTTCCTACTCTGTATGCCCTAACCCGGCTATTACATAAAGCCGGACGGGAGATATGATAGAGAGACAAGAAGCTACAGGCTAACTCGCCGAGAGGTTGATCCTTGACGAGCAGCTAATAGAACCTCACATTGTACTTTGTGTTGACAGGCTTTAGTCCTGAATAGTGAGATTGCAGGAGTAGGAACGCCGCATTACTGCGACGTACCGAACCTGGGTAAAATCCTGTGTCATTGCCCTTCGCACAACACGTCCCCCCACGTCTCTACCCGTAGTCTCATGGCACCCCCGTCTATGAATTCTACTACGATGTCTCGACATTCACAAAATATAATGTGTCCCTCTTCTATATTTTCAGAAACAAGGTCCTTTACTATTGCTACTGTAGGTTCTACAGTTATTTGTTCCTCGGGTTCTACAGGTTTCCTTGCACTTTTATTAACCACACTAGCTAACATAGAGTGTTCTTTTACCTTAGCAGGGAAAGGCATTTTCTCAATATAAGGTTCAGGCACAATAGAATCAACAGTATGAACTTCTATATCTCTAGCAGGAACACAATTAATGGTATCTTTATAAGGAGCATGGTACTTATCACATTCCTTTTTAGGAATCTCAAAATAAGAAGCAAAAGCCTTATATAAGTTTGCAACAACTTGTGAATCAAGACAATAAGCAACACTAACATTATGAAAATCCTCAGATGGCATAAAGGTTTTAATGCATTCATAGTCATAATTTCTACGTGAATTTCTACCTTTTTCATTCTCCCATGCTTCAGTGTTTTCTTGAATACGGTCAAGAAGATCCCATTTAGCTTCGTCCTTCATACGTGTAAATGATCCAGAACAAGAAGCATCCAATAAATCCTTATCATGAAGTGGAAGCCTTGCATAGAAATTATTAATAACAATATTACTGGGGAGCTCATGAATGGGGCATTTGAGCATTAATAACTTCATTCTCCCCCATGCTTGGGCAATACTCTCTCCGTCACGAGGCCAAAAATTATATATATAATTCTGATCTCTATGGATTTCACTTGGAGGATAAAATTTAGAATAAAAGAGAGGTACAATTTCCTCCCATTCCATAGTCTGGCTATTTTTTAGCAGCTTGAACCATTCAGAGGCTCGGCCTGTCAATGATATAGACAATAATTTCCTCTTCACTTGGCTCATTGTAATACCTGCACACTTGAACAACTCGCATAATTCATGTAAAAAGAGCAAATAATCACCGGGATGGACATTTACATCACCTGAATAGCAGTTATCCATAACATGTTTAACAATCTTTATAGGTATTTTATAGGGATCCAAATCATCATGCAGTGGGTCACTTACTAACCTAGTAGTGGCAGCAGTGCCCGCAAATAGGGACTCAAAAGGAGTTCCAAACATAGTGTAACAAAGCAGTAGACAGAAATAAAAACAGCAGAAGCTTCCTTTATCAATT
Source organism: Alopecurus myosuroides (assembly GCA_028641055.1). NCBI lineage: Eukaryota > Viridiplantae > Streptophyta > Magnoliopsida > Poales > Poaceae > Alopecurus > Alopecurus myosuroides. The sequence continues at coordinate 298,676,163 of CM054060.1, read as the reverse complement.
CCACTTCCCAATAGCGCTTCACTCCCCGGCAACGGCGCCACAAAATAGTCTTGATGACCCACAAGTATAGGGGGTGTATCGTAGTAATTTCTATAAATAAGAGTGTCAAACACAACGAGGAGCAGAAGGTGTTGACAAGCAGTTTCAATGAAGGAATAACTGTAAATACTGGAAAACAGATTTATAGGGGTTTTTGATATTGCAGATAAATAAAGTGTGAGTAAATAAAATGCAGTAGTAGTAATTGCAGCAGGTGGCCCAATCCTTTCTTCGGCAAAGGACAAGCCGGTGAGTTTACTTATGATTAACAAACGTTCACGAGGACACATAGGAGGTTTCTGTCAAGTGCTTTTGTTCCATGCAGCTGAATAACTTTGGTGTTTTGATAAGTGTTGTGTGGGTGAATCTATGCTAATGTACCGTCCCATCAAAGACTAATACATACTTGTGATTATACCCCTTGCAAGCATCCGCAACTACAAGAAAGTAATTAAGAAATAAATCTAACCACGGCCTTAAACTCCGGGATCCTACGCTCCCTCGTGTAATGGTTTCCTAACGAGGGTTTAGGTTTCTATCACTCCGGCAACCCCACAATTAGTAGAAAAATAAACGATGCATTCCCCTAGGCCAATAAATGGTGAAGTATCATGTAGTCGACGTTCACATGACACCACTAGAAGAATAACACCACAACTTAAATATCAAACATTAATATTATTCAACATTACTTCACTACTAACAACTTGACTTCTCCCTTGTCCTCAAGAACAACACGAACTACTCAAAACACATCATATGGATCATAATCAGAGGAGATATAATGGATGATAACAATCTGGTCATAAAGTGCAAACACTGATAAATCTCACAAGCATCAACTACTAACAAGTAATCCACACCGGGAGAGAGATCTAATGCAAAACAACGATAGATGCCTCTAATTGTTACAGCGGGATGAAGGTGGATGATGAGGGTGATGGTGCTGGTGGTGATGACGATGATGATGACGCTCTTGATGATGCCCGGAGCGATGACGGTGACGATGGCGGTGATTTCCCCTCTCTGGAGAGGAATTTCCCCGACAGATTTCTCCCTGCCAGAGAGCTTTTCTCTCTCAGGTGTTTTCCGCCCCGCAGCAGCGGCGGATTATTTATTCGAGGATGGAATGAGGCTTACGGTTCCCTCGGGGTCAGGGGGGCCAAAGATGACCCCAGAGGTGGGCCAGGGTGGCCACACCCCTAGGTGGCGCGGCCAGGGGAGCGCCACCCCTAGGTGTGGGCCCCGGGTGGCCCCCCTCTGGCTCTGCTTCTGGATGTGTTTCTCCTCGAGACTTTTAGGAACCCCCGGATGTCCCCCTTCTTCTGATATTCTGAAATATGTTATCTCGACGGTGCTTTTTCCATCAGATTTCCGGTCCCGGTGTTTATTTTCCAAAAATTATAAAAAATGGAAAATAAGATAAAGGAATATAAGAGATGCATCATAACATGAAATATATCGATGAATAACAGAACATTATGATATAAAATAGTGATGCAAAATGGACGTATCACCCTCGCAGGTTAAATTCCTTTTGTTCGTGCTCATCCCACACAAGTACACCTTCTTCACGCCACAACTGTAAAAGTTCTTCAACCAATGGCCTCAGGTACACATCAATATCGTTGCCGGGTTGCCTTGGGCCTTGGATGAGCACTGACATCATAATGAATTTCCGCTTCATGCACAACCAAGGAGGATGGTTATAGATACATAGAGTCACTGGCCAGGTGCTATGACTGGAGCTCTGCTCCCCGAAAGGATTAAAGTCATTTGTGCTTAGACCAAATCTTAAGTTCCTTGCGTCATCCAAAAATGTCTTCAACTCTCTGTCGATTTTTCTCCACTGCGACCCGTCAGCGGGGTGTCTCAGCATCACGTCTTTCTTACGGTCTTGTTTGTGACATCGCAACAACTTGGCATGCTCTTTGTTTTGAAACACACGTTTCAACCGTGGTATAATAGGAGCAGACCACATCACCTTGGCAGGAACCCTCTTCCTGGGGCGCGGCTCTCCCTCAATATCACCAGGGTCATCTCGCCTTATCTTATACCGCAATGCACCGCATACCGGGCATGCATTCAAATTCTCATACTTGTCACCGCGATAGAGGATGCAGTCATTGATGCATGTATGTATCTTCTGCACCTCTAATCCTAGAGGGCAGACAACCTTCTTTGCTTCGTACGTACTAGAGGGCAATACGTTATTCCCTGGAAGCATCTTCTTTATTATGTTCAACAACTTTCCAAATCCCTTATCAGAAGTACCATTCTCTGTCTTCCATTGCAGCAATTCTAGTGTGGTACCCAGCTTTTTCTGGCCATCTTCGCAATTTGGGTACAACAATTTGTTGTGATCCTCTAACATTCCCTCCAACTTCAACCTCTCGTTTTCACTTCCGCAGTTTATCTTCGTATCAACAATTGCCCGACGAAGACCATCATCGATGGGTGCATCAAAAAAGGGCTCTACTTCATCTTCGTCTTCCCCCATTGTTGTACTACCACCGTGTTCATTGAACATAGGATAGTTTTCATTATCCTCTTCTTCTTCGTTGTCTTCCATTATAACCCCTCTTTCTTCGTGTTTTGTCCAACAATTATAGCCGGGCATGAAACCGGTCTCAATCAGGTGGACGTGAATGGTTTTAGTAATCCATCATATTCTTACAGACACTACATGGACAACAAATGAAACCATTCGACCGCTTGCTTGCCTCAGCCATCTGGAGAAATTATTCATGCCAATAATGAAGTCGGAACGTCGTCGGTCACCATACATCCATTAACGGTTCATCTGCATTATATAAGTATATGAAAAACCAGTTCATCACATTAAACGCAAAGTAGAGTATTGACCAAATGTAATAATAGTTCTCATAAAACATACACTAAAACTAACATACAACTATCTAAAAATTTTAAATCCAAAAAAATGCGATGAAAATCGCAACTAAGGTAACTATTGAACCAACAACATAATGATACCAAGCCTCCTGATTAATGGCATATTTTTTAATCTTTTTAATCTTCAAGCGCATTGCATCCATCTTGATCTGGTGATCATCGACGACGTCGGCAAGCTTCAAGTCCAATTTCATTTTCTCTTCTAGGCATTGCAGAAGAAGATCTTCACTTCTTTTTAATTTTGCTTTCAAATCATTATTATCTTTCTCAAACAAATTTAACATCTCGGTAAGAGGGTCGGTTGGAATTTCTGGTACAACTACCTCCTAGATAAAATATTTATGTCAAGTTGGTCGGCATAATTGTCATCAAACGAAATGAAACAAATAGTTGTAAAAGTATACCACATCCGAACCATAGACCAGACGAGGGCCGACGGGGACGGATATCAAAACCATGTCACTATACATATAAAAAACAATCATACATGTAAGAAAATTATAAATTAATAACTATGCATCTATAACATAAAACTAAGTTTTTTTAAAAAAAAACAAGTGGCTCGCCGAGATGGTGCCGGCTAGGGGACGGCGCTGGTGATCGACGACGGTGAGGACGGGGACGATACTAAAATCAACAAATCATATTTTAATTTTAGCTCGAATTGCATATAAAACAAATAAAATCTCTAACTTAGACATTTCATCAAACACCTTGCTAGCACTAAAAAAATGAAATGAGTTTAACATTATAGAAATGAGCTAAAGTAGGAACGACGGAAAAAGGATGATGTTTCTAACCCTTAAATAGATGGGTGCCGCCAATCTTGATAAAATGGTGTAGAAAAATTGAGATTTGTTGGAGTGTGTTAGAGGAGGAAAATATTACAAATATATTGGAGAATGAAAGAAATGGGGCTCGGGTGGTGTTATAGGGCTGGAGAACCTCTGGTCCCGGTTCGATATACGAACCGGGACCAAGCCCTGCTCGCGCTGACTCCATCTCTGCACCTACCCTTTGGTCCCGGTTGGTATCACGAATCGGGACCAAAGGTTAGATTTAAACCGGCAGAAGCCACGGCCGACGCCCTGCATGATCAAACCGGTACCAGAGCCCCGATTGGTACCGGTTCGTAACCAAACCGGTACAAACCAACCGGAAGAATGTGGGGTTTTCCACTAGTGACTTGTGAGCGAAAATTCATCTTATTCTCCACTCTTACAGAAACACTGTCCTCTACTCCACCTTCCGGGGCGAGTTGTACTTATACATAGACATGCTCAACACACGACAAGAAATACACAACAAACAGTATGAAAAACAATTCCACTAGGATTTGCACGCGATCAAGTAGCGACGTACGGATGATGACCATGCACCGGACGACCACATTCTTCAGCATCATCCTTGGCATCGATCAGAAGGCCACCTCTGCCTTAGCAAACTCCTCCCTCTTTTGGGTCACGTCTGCCACCATCTCACCGAACCTGCACGGCGGGCTAACCACGGGCACCGCGCCACGCGCGTACCGTCCACGCCCATTCAGGAGCACATCGGCATTCACGTCGTTGGACTTGCGTGCGATGATGACGGAGTTCACCACGTCGTCGTCGGGGTGGCACACGGCCAGCACCTCAAACCCACCTCGACCGATGTCCTCGGGATCGACGATCGGGTAGAGGAACCCGCGCGCCCCGTGCGCGCTGCGGACGACGAGGGCCGCCCCGTCCGCCATTTGCGCGCCGAGGTGGGCGATCACCCTGGCCTTCTCCTCAGCGGCCATGCCCACAAGCGCTGCCAGGAAGACAACGTCGTACACGGCGAGCTCTCCAGCGAGGTCGGCGACGTCGGCCGTGTGGAACGACATGCGGGCGCCCAGGTCCTTGTCGGCGCGGAACAGCTTGCTGGCGCGGTCGTTGGCCGCGCCGCACAGATCGTAGTTATCGAACATCGTGTCGGGCAGGTGGCGCGCGGCGAGGACGAACGAGCTGAACGGCAACGGGCCGGACCCGATGAAAGCAACGCGGGCCGGCGCGATGCCGCCGGGCACGTAGCGCGCCAGGAGCTCGTACTCCAGCTTGCTCAGGTTGATGTAGTTACTGTAGTAGGGGAACATGCCGAGGTGGTCGAGCGGGTTGTCGAAGGCGGCGAGCATGTCGGAGTAGTGCGCCTCCAGCTTTCCCTCGGCTTCGGAGCAGAGACGGATGAGTCCCTCCCGCATCTTCTGCGCCTCCGGGCCGAGCTTGGTCACGTCGACGGGGCTCGGCGGAACGCACGCGGTGACCAGGTCGGTGAAGAGCGCGTTCACGTCCGGGCACGGGCTGAGCGACGGCAGCTTGGAGATGGCGGCGTGGAGCCCGGTGATCTTCTGGACCAGGGCATCGACCTCCTTGTTTTGGGACTCCATTTTACTTTCCTTGATTGTTACTGATCGATGCGTGAACGGTGAGGGACAGTTTGATGACAGGGAGCTGCCTGGTGTGCCACGAAATGGGCACTACGATGCGTATATGTAGGAGTGAGGAAGCTGGGAAAGGTGTGCAACGTGCATGCAAGCTTCACGCGTCCATGCCGAATCTGGCTGGTTTCATGCCTCTGCTCTTGAAGTGGACATGTACATTGTCTACAGTATTTTCCTGAAGAACCCTTGGATTAAAGTGCATACATTAAAAATATCACAGTTGGAAACTAATTAAATTAGTACGTACTCCCTCCTAATCAACTAGTATCACATTTTGATATAGAGTGAGTACTAGTTATTTGGGCAGTGTGTGTAAGCTTGAGAATATGGTGGTCTGCATCAAACACTTGGAAACACACAAAGCACCTGCCTTCTAATCAAGTTGGCCACAAGCTCTCCTCCACTCAAAAAAAAAAAGTGACCGTACCCTTTTTTTGATTCTACTCCTTCCGTTACTAAATTTAAGGTTTTAGGCTTTTCTCGCATTCACATATGTCTACGTGTACGTAGACAACTTTTAGTGTATACGTTCACTCATATTAGTCCATATCTAGTAAACGTGAACATTAGCTAGTTAGAACATCTTATATTTAGAAACGAAGCGAGTAGATGTTAATATGCACAGTTGCAAATCCTAGCATGTTGCTAAAATATCTATCTACTGAATTCAAGAATAAGTTTCATGGCGGGTACGCTTGGATTGTCGTATTGTGCTCCAAAACCACCATGCATGTATTACCTGTGCTAGAAAAAAGTATTGGAATGGTCCTGTAATTGCACTTGGATGACCGCTTAATGTTTCTCTTCCGCGTCGTTTTAGTCCGGAAGTCCCATGGTTTTGTTACGGACCACCCAACATCTGTGAGAAGGGGTCTTCTCCTCCTCTCTTGTTTCCTCTATTTTGAGAGTCCACCGTCGATCCACCCCAGTCCCGGCCGCTCTCGCCGTCGGCGCTTACGACAATTGGTGTGGCGATGAAATAGGGTGCCGACCCTCTCCGTGAGCCAGTAGATTAGGTTGTAGGTTAGGTTTTGCTTTAGCTATGGAGTTTGTCGACGTGTAGATGCACGTCGATGCGCTCGAGCCGCATATGTGGGACATCGGCACTCCTCCTTCTTGCGGTGCTCCGATGGTTGGTGCCGGTGGCGGAAGGTGAGGACGCACCATCCTCCCTCCCTCATAAGTTCGAAGATTAGTTGTTGGCTCTAGAAGCTGATGCGTGCTGGGATCTCCTTGTCGTCTGTCTCTTCTCTTCTGGCTTCCATGGTGGTGGCATCAAGGAGGGAGCGATGATGTAACATCCCTAATTTTTGAAGGAATTCAAAAATCACAAAAATTTAAAACTTTTGTTTTTCACTAAAGCATGCCACCAAGAACAAATAAAAACACATCACAAAATAAATAAAATGTTTATTCTAATGTTTTTGGAAATAACAATAAAGGACAACTAGCCAGTTATTCATATTTTTTAAAAAATATTTTTTTAATTGTGTTTAAAACGGCACATAAATGTTTTCATTTGGAAGATAAAGATTTTCCAAAGCTATATAATTTTGTTTGAAGTTATTTGGACTCTCTTGGATACGTCAAGAGGGTTTTTATGAGTTAGTGCGTAGAGAATGGATGTCGGTTAATTCTGGCAATAACCCGGTTGAGAAGTGGCAAAATAAAATAAGGCATTTGAGACAATTTCTGCGTGGTTGGGCTAAAAACCAAAGCGGCGAATATAGGAAACTGAAAGATAAATTAACAGCTCTCATTGATATGTTGGATATTAAGGCGGAATCGACCCCTTTAACTGTGGCCGAATGGGCTGCAAAAAAGGAGGCTGATGACTATCTAAGAAAATTAAAACGGGATGACGAATACAAATGGGCTCAGCGAGCGAAAGTAAAACATAACAAGAAGGGGGAAGTAATACGAAATATTTTCACCTGATTGCAAATGGCAAGCATAGGAAAAAAAATAATTTTCCAATTAAAGCAGGATGAAGGTACTATTATAGGTGATTTAAACCTGCGGATTTTATCTCGGAGTATTACAAGAAATTATTCGGGGCACCGGCGCCGAGTTATGTTTCTTTAGTGGAGGATATGACGGATGACATGCCTCAGATTTCACAGGAGGAAAACCGTATTTTTACATCTCCGTTTACGGAAAAGGAGGTGTTCGAAGCTATTTCTCAAATGGAACACAACAAGGCTCCAGGTCCGGATGGGTTTTCCGCTGAATTCTATCAAAAATTTTGGGATGTGATTAAGTTTGATTTGATGGCTATGTTTGCTCAGCTTTATGATGGAGATTTACCATTATATAAGCTAAACTTTGGGGCTATAACGTTGCTTCCAAAGAGGGAGGATGCGAGTCGTATTGAGCAATATAGGCCCATTTGTTTACTCAATGTTAGTTTTAAAATTTTCACCAAAGTAGGTACTAATAGGGTAACCTCTATTGCGAGTAGAGTTATCCGACCAACTCAATCAGCGTTTCTACCCGGTAGAAATATTCTGGAGGGGGTAGTGGTCCTACATGAAACTGTCCATGAGCTGAAAAGGAAAAAGATGGACGGAGTTTTGTTTAAAATTGATTTCGAAAAGGCATACGACAAAGTGAATTGGTCTTTTCTGCAGCAAGTGTTAAGAATGAAAGGGTTTTCACCAATTTGGTGCGATTGGATTGCTCGTTTTGTTCAAGGGGGAAGTGTTGGGATTAAAGTAAATGATGATATCGGTCATTATTTTCAAACGCTAAAAGGACTTAGACAAGGTGATCCGATGACACCTATTCTTTTTAATCTTGTAGCGGATATGTTGGCTATCCTCATAGATCGAGCTAAGGAGGATGGTCAAGTAGGAGGGTTGATATCACACCTTGTTGAAGGAGGGGTATCCATCCTTCAATATGCCGATGACACGATTATTTTCATGGAACATGACGTGCAAAAGGCCCTGAATATGAAGCTTATACTTGCGATGTTTGAGCTTTTATCGGGTCTTAAAATTAACTTTCATAAAAGTGAGATCTTCTGTTTTGGTAAAGCTAAGGATGCTCAAGATGAATACCGTCACATTTTTGGCATACAATTCACCATAGGAAACTTCTTAATAAAGAGTGGAAACCGATTGAGGACAGGTTTGACAGGAAACTTAGTTCTTGGATAGGCAAATTGTTATCTTATAGGGACCGCCTCGTTTTGATTAACTCTGTCTTATCAAGTTTACCTATGTTTCTGTTGTCCTTCTTTGAAATTCCCGTTGGGGTTAGGAAACGATTGGATTTCTATCGATCGAGATTTTTTTGGCAAAGTGATGTGAGAAAGAGGAAATACCGCCTAACAAAATGGAATATTGTGTGTCGACCGAAAGATCAAGGAGCCTTAGGGATTGAGGTTTTACAAATTAAAAATAGGTGTTTGTTAAGTAAGTGGTTATACAAAATTTTGACGGAAGAAGGGGTTTGGCAAGAGCTGCTCTCTAATAAATATTTAGGGGATAAAACGTTATCTCAAGTAGAGAGTAAACCATCAGACTCACCCTTCTGGAAAGGGCTTATGAGAATTAAGAATGAATTCTTTTCACGGGGCAAGTTTTCCTTAGGAAACAGTCAAGAGGTGCGGTTTTGGGAAGATACATGGTTAGGTGATAAACCGTTATCACAATCCTATCCATCACTGTATAATATTGTCTCACATAAAAATGTTATGGTCGCGGATGTGTTAGCGCATAATCCTCTGAACATTCAGTTTCGTAGGAGTATGGTGGGACATAGAAGAGATCGGTGGTTGCATTTGGTAGAAAAGTTGATGGGGGTTTCACTCACAAATGATAGAGATGATTTTCGATGGAAACTTACAGTAGATGGGTCGTTCTCCGTTAAATCGTACTATGCTGATGTGATGCACGGTTCCGCAAGATTTTTGCCAAAATACTTGTGGAAATTAAAGGTGCCATGGAAGATCAAGATCTTTTTATGGTTCCTTAACAGAAAGGTGATTCTTACTAAGGACAATTTGATTAAGAGAAATTGGCATGGCTGTAAAAAAGTGTTTTCTGCGATACATATGAGTCTGTAGAACAACTTTTCATCACATGCCCTTTTACCCGTGATATTTGGCGCCTAGTACACTTTTAGCATTTATCCACCGACTAGCATTGCGAATATGTTTGGTAGCTGGTTAAATGGCATAGACAGAAAAACAAAAACACGAATTCGAATTGGTGTGGCTGCTTTCCTATAGCGATTTGGAATAGTCCAAATGATGTGGTTTTTAACAAACAAACAAACACTCATTTTTTGCAGGTTGTAAACAAGGCGGTATATTTGTAACACCCGGGGGATTTCCCTCAAATAGAATTGCTTGTTTTCTTTTTGCATGCATTGCCTCATGCATCATATGCACCTTTGTTTTCAAACCAATTTAAAACTTCAAACATGTTCCAAATGGTTTCAATTAAAATTGCAAACAAACCATTCAAATTGTAAACCACAAAGTGGAAATTCAAATATTGAAATGCTTGGTTATTTCAAAACCCTTTTATTAAACCCTATTTTGCTAATTCCAATTTAAATTCAAATAATAACCTATTTTGAATATTTTCAAAAGCAACCCTTGTGCATTTGGGTTGTATAACCTATAAAAATTAACATCAGAATTTTATAACCCCAAAACCCTACTATTTCTCTCTCTCATTCATCTTCTACCAAAAAAAAAGAAGTGGTAGGGGAGGCAGCCGAACTGGCCAGGCCCACGGCCCAGCCAGCCAGGCCACCTACGACCCAACCCAGCCCACCGAAGCCTCTTCTTCCTCGTCCGTACAGGAGCACGTTGCGTGCGTGACCTCCTGTCGTTGTCCACCACCGATCCCTCCACCTGCTCCCCTCCTCCATAAAGCGCTCCTCTCCTCCCTCCCCAAACCCTAGCCTCTCTCCTCTCCTTTCCCCCAACCGCCGGATCTCCCCTCTCCCTTACCCCAATTCTCTCTCTGTTATTTTTGCTCTGAATTTTCTGAACCATGGAAGGGAGCCTCCATGGCCGAAACATGGAGCGCTTGGCACCGTCGCCTCGGTCGTCGTCGGGCCGTGATCTCGGCGGGAATGGAAACGGGGCAGTGCCCTCTCCATGCTCGCCTCCTCGGACGGTCCTGGGAGGCTCCACGCCGGCGTCGCCATCGAGCTTTTCCACCGATGGGCTCCTGCCTGCGTACGCCGTCCATGCCTCGCTCCGGTCGTCCTCAACCCTTCCGACCGCTGGTACAGCCTCCCCAAGGTGAGCCTCAGCCTCTGGGACTCGTTCCCCTACCCTCCCTTGCTCTGGGAGCGGCTCCATCGCGCGCCGCCCGCGTCAGGCCGCCGTTGTCCGCGCTACAATTCCCGTCCGGCTGCAGCCTCCCGTTTCTTCAGTTTCGTCAGAACCAATCCCCGCAGATACACTTCATTATGTTTCAGATCCAACTACCTACACAAGAACGTTCCCAGCCCAGTGGCTATGCACCCACCTCTGTGCCCCGTAGACCCAGGTTCGAATCCCCCTCACGGCGAATAAAACCCACCTTTTTCCTGTTTCTTTTCCACCGCGCGCCTCGGGGCTATACTTCACCTTGTGCGAGATCCAGTTACAATCACCAACAGCAGCCTAGCCCAGTGGCTCGGGCCACGGTCTTGCACTCGGGAGACCCGAGATCGAATCCCGCTCGAGGCAAAGGCTTCACCTTTTGAATCTTTTCCACGCGCGCGCGTCCGGTCCCACCCATCGGTGACCCTAGATGCCACTGTGGCATCCGCCCAACCTCGTCAATGCTAGGTGGCGACCTGGCCCGCTTGTCAGCCTCTCTGGCTAGAATGCCAGCCGATGAGACTCTCCCAGATCCAGATCTGGATCTGGAATTTTGCACTCAGGCCCCTGGCCTTCTCTGTTTTGTACCGAAGCCCTCCCACTCTCTGTTTCTCTCACATACAAGTCCCAGTTTTTACAGAAAACACCTCAAACTTCAAATGCCTATATCTTTTGTTTTACTAATCCAAATCACACAAACTTTATGTCTATTTTTATCAGAAAAATGCAAGGAATATTAATATGCCATCCATGCTCATGTTTGAATCTTTTATCTTGCATTTTACTAGTGTTATGTATGTGCACCTAAATAACTAAATATGGAATGTGTTGGGTATTTAATCTAAATCGTGCCCTATTCCATTTAATATTGTGTAGCTCACCTATGAATTGTTTTGCATGTTAATAAACATTTAATTTGATGGTTAGATAAAAAACTTGAACCTCCTAATTAAATTGCTCGGATTTCGGTTCCGCTTAAATTGGTTAAGTTGCATCTCGCATGTCATGCATCCATATTCTTGATCCTGCTGGATCTTTTGTCGTAGTAGTAAGTGTTGCATCCGTTGTTTCTTCTAGTGTTTTGCTTCTTCGCGGATAGGACGTTGAGATGATGTGAGCACCGACAAGTTCTACGGATGTACCTCTACTTGCTGGATCTCAGGCAAGTATACTCACTTGCTACCTATGTTGCCTTTCCTCACTTGTTACCGATTCTTTCCGTTGTCTTTATGCTAGCCTAGTATTTTCGATGCCCGTGTTTCGATCCCATCACATGTTTACCCTGCTGCCACGATATTGCCTTACCTCCACACCTATAACCCCGTTGCTTGTTGGCCTGTGTCGTAGTAGCATGCTTAGGTTTGTTTGCGCTCGAGTCTTGTTGTCCTTTGTCGTATCACCTGTTTAGTCGATAGTTGGGTTTCAATTCAATCAACTTCATGTTAATGTTTGGGGTAATAACAATTTGATGATAAGACACCGGCAGGAGGCCCGGCGTGGTTTTGAGGCCTGCTAGTGTCGAACTTAATTAGGAAAAGGGTCTTGTCCTCCGATCCATGATGAGCGCGCTAACCGCATGTGGGAAGCGTGTATGGGCGCCCCCCGCAACTCTGATTCTATTCGCATCTCGTCCAAATCGCCACATTTAGTTCGGGTTTTCCATTTGTTGCATGCATATGCAGGTGCGAACCCTTGGCGCCAGGGTGGTAACTTTTGTAGTCGGCATTTAGGGAGACACGTTCTTAGAGTGCTATGAGGGTCCCCTTTTCTTCGTGGGGCTTGATTAGTCGTGCGCTCAATTGCACATGGTTCTTTGGGCTTGATGCGAAGAAGAGTTGGGTTGTGTTGAGTGCCTCGCTTGGTGGAAGTGCATTTCCATCTGGCGGGTCATTCTTACGTGTACGGCCAAATTGGTGCATCCCTGCAGGGTTAATCTTCTCGAGAAGCCGTGTTGTCCGCGGTTATGGATGACTTGGTGAAAGTGCTGGCTAACAAGTACTCAGACAACTTACACTTAACGATGAAAACTTGACTAGTAATATAGATTACCTCCACCATAAAAATGAATGTCACCTTAATCAACAGTGTGAGTTTCCTTGGGTTGCTTCCTTAGTAGGGGGTAACACTGGATGGGTATTGTTTGGTGAGTAGTTATAGTTGGTTTTGTCGCGCTATCTTATCCCTTTCTTTTAGCCGGATGTTGTAGTGCGTCTCTGTAGTTAGTTAGTGCAGCCCGCTGCCGCTTCTTTGCAATAATCCCTTCCTTTCCGTCCTACCCAAAGTATTTGTATCTTGTGATGATTGGTTACGCTGGTATCTTGTGAGTATGGTTTATCCACTTGCCAGTACTTAATAGTACTGACCCACGAATCCATTTCGTGGCTGCATATTCCACATTGCAGTCAACAGGTTTGAAGTCTGACGACGACAGCTTGGTAATCCCTCCGGCTTGGCCTGGGCAGGGATTGGATGCTCTCGGTTATCTTCAGGACTCTTAGTCAAATTTGTATCTTGTCCGTAGTCGGACACTACGTTGTTTCTTCCGCCGTTATTTGGATCTTTGTATTGTATCAGTTGTATCCTTGACTCGTTTGAGTCGTCTTGTATATACCTCCTCTGTTGTTGTTGTGGATTATTTCGTGAACTGTTGTAATGTTATCACAAGTGGCAACCTGAAATCGGTTAGTATGCGGATTTGGGTGGAAATGCCAAAATCTGCATAGTGCCCGATCTCAGGGCGTCACAAATGGTATCAGAGCATGGTTTCCAATTCCCAAAGTTGTTTTGATACGAATGGTTATCGAAGCAACGGGTCCGCAAAGCCTGTAGGATAACCTCGCTAACGGTCGTTGTTTCTAGAGTGTCAAAAACTATTTCTGCTAAACTATTTTGGAAACATCTCAATAGGATTCTTGTTTTCTCCTTATCTCTATTCTATTTCTCCTCTCATCTTGTTTGTTTTGGAGTCTCTCTTCCTCTCAATCTTTCAAAGTTTTAGGATCCTACGTGGGTGGACGTTTTCTGAGCCTTTAACCTAATAGGTTCGATCATCGGAAGATTTCTGGTGAAACAACATCGTCAACAATCCGAGGAAGAATCTTTTGTTAGTGGTGTCGAGAAACTTTTGTTAGTGGTGTCGAGAAGGAGAGATCCTCCCACTGACCCGGGAATTCAACCGTAGCACGAAGACTCCGTAGTTGACACCTCTCTTCCCCTTGCCTTGGGTGGATTGCGAGGGCGCAATCCCTTGTTAGTGGTGTCGGCTGTAACACCCGGGGGATTTCCCTCAAATAGAATTGCTTGTTTTCTTTTTGCATGCATTGCCTCATGCATCATATGCACCTTTGTTTTCAAACCAATTTAAAACTTCAAACATGTTCCAAATGGTTTCAATTAAAATTGCAAACAAACCATTCAAATTGTAAACCACAAAGTGGAAATTCAAATATTGAAATGCTTGGTTATTTCAAAACCCTTTTATTAAAACCCTATTTTGCTAATTCCAATTTAAATTCAAATAATAACATATTTTGAATATTTTCAAAAAGCAACCCTTGTGCATTTGGGTTGTATAACCTATAAAAATTAACCTCAGAATTTTATAACCCCAAAACCCTACTATTTCTCTCTCTCATTCATCTTCTACAAAAATGTCGTGGTGGTGTCACGGCAGATGCCATGGGATGGCTAAAGATGTGGGGACGATGGACGCTGGAGGTGTCCGGGGAGGGATCACGCGACGAGTATCCGCGTGAGGTAAGATCTACACAACACAAACAACACGATGTACCCAGGTTCAGGGCCCTCGTGAGGAGGTAAAACCCCTACTCCTGCCTTTCTCTATGTATTATGATGTCTCTCCGAGTAGCCACAGTACAAATGGTATCTCTACCGAGTAGCCTCTCTCTCCTCTCCGAGTAGAGCTAGGTTAAGAACTTAGGGTTTCTAGGGCTCCAGAATGAGCGTCTATCAGCATGCCTCGCGCAGGAGGCGGCGGGGCACCTTATATACACGGTGCCTAGCCGGATACGTCCAAATCTAGACAAGTGTCGACATAGTGTGCACATCGTCCTTTCTCCGAGTACCCGCTGACAGCTTTGGTTCCTAACCTTGGCTGCTTCCGTAAAGTCGTTGGGAAAAACTAGGGGACAGACTGGTATCACTGTACCTAGGCACAGAGTAGGCCCCCCTTATCCTGCCACGGCCTGCTTCCATGCTGTCACTGTCAGGCAGGCCGGCCCCAGGTGAACAGTAGTTCGAATGCTGCCAAGTACGGACCCAGGATACGCGGGATCCTGTGTCAGAACGGCTCCTTTGACTTTCTGGCCCGAGTAGGTTCCCGCCAATTGTTCCCGCCAATTGTACTCGGGGCAATCCTTCTACTCGAAAGGATAGAGCTTGATTGATACCTCCTTCTGGTCATCTTGAGGTGAGACCGAGTAGCAGTCGACCGGGTAGCGAGTACCAGGTAGTCGGCTACTCGACCAAACCTCTCTTCTGTAAGCCGCCTTTACCACCTGTCTTTACCCTACTCGGGGGTAACCCCCCGACAAAAAAAAAAGAAGTGGTAGGGGAGGCAGCCGAACTGGCCAGGCCCACGGCCCAGCCAGCCAGGCCACCTACGACCCAACCCAGCCCACCGAAGCCTCTTCTTCCTCGTCGGTACAGGAGCACGTTGCGTGCGTGACCTCCTGTCGTTGTCCACCACCGATCCCTCCACCTGCTCCCCTCCTCCATAAAGCGCTCCTCTCCTCCCTCCCCAAACCCTAGCCTCTCTCCTCTCCTTTCCCCCAGCCGCCGCCAGCTCTCCCCTCTCCCTTCCCCCAATTCTCTCTCTGTTATTTTTGCTCTGAATTTTCTGAACCATGGAAGGGAGCCTCCATGGCCGAAACTTGGAGCGCTTGGCACCGTCGCCTCGGTCGTCGTCGGGCCATGATCTCGGCGGGAATGGAAACGGGGCAGTGCCCTCTCCATGCTCGCCTCCTCGGCCGGTCCTGGGAGGCTCCACGCCGGCGTCGCCATCGAGCTTTTCCGCCGATGGGCTCCTGCCTGCGTACGCCATCCGCGCCTCGCTCCGGTCCTCTCCGGTCATCCTCACCCCTTCCGACTGCTGGTACAGCCTCCCCAAGGTGAGCCTCAGCCTCTGGGCCTCGTTCCCCTACCCTCCCTTGCTCTAGGAGCGGCGCCATCGCGCGCCGCCCGCGTCAGGCCGATGTTGTCCGCGCTACAATTCCCGTCCGGTTGCAGCCTCCCGTTTCTTCAGTTTCGTCAGAACTAATCCCCGCAGATACACTTCATTATGTTTCAGATCCAACTACCTACACAAGAACGTTCGTAGCCCAGTGGCTATGCACCCACCTCTGTACCCCGTAGACCCAGGTTCGAATCCCCCTCACGGCGAATAAAACCCACCTTTTTGCTGTTTCTTTTCCACCGCGCGCCTCGGGGCTATACTTCACCTTGCGGGAGATCCAGTTACAATCACCAACAGCAGCCTAGCCCAGTGGCTCGGGCCACGGTCTTGCATTCAGGAGACCCGAGATCGAATCCCGCTCGAGGTAAAGGCTTCACCTTTTGCCTCTTTTCCACGTGCGCGCGTCCGGTCCCACCCGTCGGTGACGCTAGATGCCACTGTGGCATCCGCCCGTCCTCAGCGCTAGGTGGCGCCTGGCCCGCTTGTCAGCCTCTCTGGCTAGAATGCCAGCCGGTGAGACTCTCCCAGATCCAGATCTGGATCTGGAATTTCGCACTCAGGCCCCTGGCCTTCTCTGTTTTGTACCGAAGCCCTCCCACGCTCTGTTTCTCTCACATACAAGTCCCAGTTTTTACAGAAAACACCTCAAACTTCAAATGCCTATATCTTTTATTTTATTAATCCAAATAACACAAACTTTATGTCTATTTTATCAAAAAAAATGCAAGGAATATTAATATGCCATCCATGCTCATGTTTGCATCTTTTATCTTGCATTTTACTAGTGTTATGTATCTGCACCTAAATAACTAAATATGGAATGTGTTGGGTATTTAATCTAAATCGTGCCCTATTCCATTCAATATTGTGTAGCTCACCTATGAATTGTTTTGCATGTTAATCAAAATTTAATTTGATGGTTAGATAAAAAACTTGAACCTCCTAATTAAATTGCTCGGATTTCGGTTCCGCTTAAATTGGTTAAGTTGCATCTCGCATGTCATGCATCCATATTCTTGATCATGCTGGATCTTTTGTCGTAGTAGTAAGTGTTGCATCCGTTGTTTCTTCTAGTGTTTTGCTTCTTCGCGGATAGGACGTTGAGATGATGTGAGCACCGACAAGTTCTACGGATGTACCTCTACTTGCTGGATCTCAGGCAAGTATACTCACTTGCTACCTATGTTGCCTTTCCTCACTTGTTACCGATTCTTTCCGTTGTCTTTATGGTAGGATAGTATTTTCGATGCCTGTGTTCCGATCCCATCACACGTTTACCCTGCTGCCACGATATTGCCTTACCTCCACACCTATAACCCTGTTGCTTGTTGGCCTGTGTCGTAGTAGCATGCTTAGGTTTGTTTGCGCTCGAGTCTTGTTGTCCTTTGTCGTATCACCTGTTTAGTCGATAGTTGGGTTTCAATTCAATCAACTTCATGTTAATGTTTGGGGTAATAACAATTTGATGATAAGGCACCGGCAGGAGGCCCGGCGTGGTTTTGAGGCCTGCTAGTGTCGAACTTAATTAGGAAAAGGGTCTTGTCCTCCGATCCATGATGAGCGCGCTAACCGCATGTGGGAAGCGTGTATGGGCGCCCCCCGCAACTCTGATTCGATTCGCATCTCGTCCAAATCGCCACATTTAGTTCGGGTTTTCCATTTGCCGCATGCATATGCAGGTGCGAACCCTTGGCGCCAGGGTGGTAACTTTTGTAGTCGGCATTTAGGGAGACACGTTCTTAGAGTGCTATGAGGGTCCCCTTTTCTTCGTGGGGCTTGATTAGTCGTGCGCTCAATTGCACGTGGTTCTTTGGGCTTGATGCGAAGAAGAGTTGGGTTGTGTTGAGTGCCTCGCTTGGTGGAAGTGCATTTCCATCTGGCGGGTCATTCTTACGTGTACGGCCAAATTGGTGCATCCCTGCAGGGTTAATCTTCTCGAGAAGCCGTGTTGTCCGTGGTTATGGATGACTTGGTGAAAGTGCTGGATAACAAGTACTCAGACAACTTACACTTAACGATGATAACTTGACTAGTAATATAGATTAGCTCCACCATAAAAATGAATGTCACCTTAATCAACAGTGTGAGTTTCCTTGGGTTGCTTCCTTAGTAGGGGTAACACTGGATGGGTATTGTTTGGTGAGTAGTTATAGTTGGTTTTGTCGCGCTATCTTATCCCTTCATTTTAGCCGGATGTTGTAGTGTGTCTCTGTAGTTAGTTAGTGCAGCCCGCTGCCGCTTCTTTGCAATAATCCCTTCCTTTCCGTCCTACCCAAAGTATTTGTATCTTGTGATGATTGGTTGCGCTGGTATCTTGTGAGTATGGTTTATCCACTTGCCAGTACTTAATAGTACTGACCCACGAATCCATTTCGTGGTTGCATATTCCACATCAGTCAACAGGTTTGAAGTCTGACGATGATAGCTTGGGAATCCCTCCGGCTTGGCCTAGGCAGGGATTGGATGCTCTCGGTTATCTTCAGGACTCTTAGTCCAATTTGTATCTTATCCGTAGTCGGACACTATGTTGTTTCTTCCGCCGTTATTTGGATCTTTGTATTGTATCAGTTGTATCCTTGACTCGTTTGAGTCGTCTTGTATATACCTCCTCTGTTGTTGTTGTGGATTATTTCGTGAACTGTTGTAATGTTATCACAAGTGGCAACCTGAAATCGGTTAGTATGCGGATTTGGGTGGAAATGCCAAAATCTGCATAGTGCCCGATCTCAGGGCGTCACAAATGGTATCAGAGCATGGTTTCCGATTCCCAAAGTTGTTTCGATACGAATGGTTATCGAAGCAACGGGTCCGCAAAGCCAGTAGGATAACCTCGCTAACGGTCGTTGTTTCTAGAGTGTCAAAAACTATTTCTGCTAAACTATTTTGGAAACATCTCAATAGGATTCTTGTTTTCTCCTTATCTCTATTCTAATTCTCCTCTCATCTTGTTTGTTTTGGAGTCTCTCTTCCTCTCAATCTTTCAAAGTTTTAGGATCCTACGTGGGTGGACGTTTTCTGAGCCTTTAACCTAATAGATTCGATCATCGGAAGATTCCTAGTGAAAGAACATCGTCAACAATCCGGGGAAGAAACTTTTGTTAGTGGTGTCGAGAAACTTTTATTAGTGGTGTCGAGAAGGAGAGATCCGCCCACTGACCCGGGAATTCAACCGTAGCATGAAGACTCCGTAGTTGACACCTCTCTTCCCCTTGCCTTGGGTGGATTGCGAGGGCGCAATCCCTTGTTAGTGGTGTCGGCTTTAACACCCGGGGGATTTCCCTCAAATAGAATTGCTTGTTTTCTTTTTGCATGCATTGCCTCATGCATCATATGCACCTTTGTTTTCAAACCAATTTAAAACTTCAAACATGTTCCAAATGGTTTCAATTAAAATTGCAAACAAACCATTCAAATTGTAAACCACAAAGTGGAAATTCAAATATTGAAATGCTTGGTTATTTCAAAACCGTTTTATTAAAACCCTATTTTGCTAATTCCAATTTAAATTCAAATAATAACCTATTTTGAATATTTTCAAAAAGCAACCCTTGTGCATTTGGGTTGTATAACCTATAAGAATTAACCTCAGAATTTTATAACCTTAAAACCCTACTATTTCTCTGTCTCATTCATCTTCTACAAAAAAAAAAGTGGTAGGGGAGGCAGCCGAACTGGCCAGGCCCACGGCCTAGCCAGCCAGGCCACCTACGACCCAACCCAGCCCACCGAAGCCTCTTCTTCCTCGTCCGTACAGGAGCACGTTGCGTGCGTGACCTCCTGTCGTTGTCCACCACCGATCCCTCCACCTGCTCCCCTCCTCCATAAAGCGCTCCTCTCCTCCCTCCCCAAACCCTAGCCTCTCTCCTCTCCTTTCCCCCAGCCGCCGCCGGCTCTCCCCTCTCCCTTCCCCCAATTCTCTCTCTGTTATTATTGCTCTGAATTTTCTGAACCATGGAAGGGAGCCTCCATGGCCGAAACTTGGAGCGCTTGGCACCGTCGCCTCGGTCGTCGTCGGGCCGTGATCTCGGCGGGAATGGAAACGGGGCAGTGCCCTATCCATGCTCGCCTCCTCGGCCGGTCCTGGGAGGCTCCACGCCAGCGTCGCGATCGAGCTTTTCCGCCGATGGGCTCCTGCCTGCGTACGCCGTCCGCGCCTCGCTCCGGTCCTCTCCGGTCGCCCTCAACCCTTCCCACCGCTGGTACAGCCTCCCCAAGGTGAGCCTCAGCCTCTGGGACTCGTTCCCCTACCCTCCATTGCTCTAGGAGCGGCGCCATCGCGCGCCGCCCGCGTCAGGCCGCCGTTGTCCGTGCTACAATTCCCGTCCGGCTGCAGCCTCCCGTTTCTTCAGTTTCTTCAGAACCAATCCCCGCAGATACACTTCATTATGTTTCAGATCCAACTACCTACACAAGAACGTTCCTAGCCCAGTGGCTATGCACCCACCTCTGTACCCCGTAGACCTAGGTTCGAATCCCCCTCACGGCGAATAAAACCCACCTTTTTGCTGTTTCTTTTCCACCGCGCGCCTCGGGGCTATACTTCACCTTGCGCGAGATCCAGTTACAATCACCAACAGTAGCCTAGCCCAGTGGCTCGGGCCACGGTCTTGCACTCGGGAGACCCGAGATTGAATCCTGCTCGAGGCAAAGGCTTCACCTTTTGCCTCTTTTCCACGCGCGCGCGTCCGGTCCCACCCGTCCGTGACCCTAGATGCCACTGTGGCATCCGCCCGTCCTCGTCAGCGCTAGGTGGTGACCTGGCCCGCTTGTCAGCCTCTCTGGCTAGAATGCCAGCCGGTGAGACTCTCCCAGATCCAGATCTGGATCTGGAATTTCGCACTCAGGCCCCTGGCCTTCTCTGTTTTGTACCGAAGCCCTCCCACTCTCTGTTTCTCTCACATACAAGTCCCAGTTTTTACAGAAAACACCTCAAACTTCAAATGCCTATATCTTTTGTTTTACTAATCCAAATCACACAAACTTTATGTCTACTTTTATCAGAAAAATGCAAGGAATATTAATATGCCATCCATGCTCATGTTTGCATCTTTTATCTTGCATTTTACTAGTGTTATGTATGTGCACCTAAATAACTAAATATGGAATGTGTTGGGTATTTAATCTAAATCGTGCCCTATTCCATTTAATATTGTGTAGCTCACCTATGAATTGTTTTGCATGTTAATCAAAATTGAATTTGATGGTTAGATAAAAAACTTGAACCTCCTAATTAAATTGCTCGGATTTCGGTTCCGTTTAAATTGGTTAAGTTGCATCTCGCATGTCATGCATCCATATTCTTGATCATGCTGGATCTTTTGTCGTAGTAGTAAGTGTTGCATCCGTTGTTTCATCTAGTGTATTGCTTCTTCGCGGATAGGACGTTGAGATGATGTGAGCACCGACAAGTTCTACGGATGTACCTCTACTTTCTGGATCTCAGGCAAGTATACTCACTTGCTACCTATGTTGCCTTTCCTCACTTGTTACCGATTCTTTCCGTTGTCTTTATGCTAGCCTAGTATTTTTGATGCCTGTGTTCCGATCCCATCACATGTTTACCCTGCTGCCACGATATTGCCTTACCTCCACACCTATAACCCTGTTGCTTGTTGGCCTGTGTCGTAGTAGCATGCTTAGGTTTGTTTGCGCTCGAGTCTTGTTGTCCTTTGTCGTATCACCTGTTTAGTCGATAGTTGGGTTTCAATTCAATCAACTTCATGTTAATGTTTGGGGTAATAACAATTTGATGATAAGGCACCGGCAGGAGGCCCGGCGTGGTTTTGAGGACTGCTAGTGTCGAACTTAATTAGGAAAAGGGTCTTGTCCTCCGATCCATGATGAGCGCGCTAACCGCATGTGGGGAGCGTGTATGGGCGCCCCCCCCCCCCCCCCCCCGCAACTCTGATTCGATTGGCATCTCGTCCAAATCGCCACATTTAGTTCAGGTTTTCCATTTGCCGCATGCATATGCAGGTGCGAACCCTTGGCGCCAGGGTGGTAACTTTTGTAGTCGGCATTTAGGGAGACATGTTCTTAGAGTGCTATGAGGGTCCCCTTTTCTTCGTGGGGCTTGATTAGTCATGCGCTCAAGTGCACGTGGTTCTTTGGGCTTGATGCGAAGAAGAGTTGGGTTGTGTTGAGTGCCTCGCTTGGTGGAAGTGCATTTCCATCTGGCGGGTCATTCTTACGTGTACGGCCAAATTGGTGCATCCCTGCAGGGTTAATCTTCTCGAGAAGCCGTGTTGTCCGCGGTTATGGATGACTTGGTGAAAGTGCTGGCTGACAAGTACTCAGACAACTTACACTTAACGATGATAACTTGACTAGTAATATAGATTACCTCCAGCATAAAAATGAATGTCACCTTAATCAACAGTGTGAGTTTCCTTGGGTTGCTTCCTTAGTAGGGGGTAACACTGGATGGGTATTGTTTGGTGAGTAGTTATAGTTGGTTTTGTCGCGCTATCTTATCCCTTTCTTTTAGCCGGATGTTGTAGTGCGTCTCTGTAGTTAGTTAGTGCAGCCCGCTGCCGCTTCTTTGCAATAATCCCTTCCTTTCTGTCCTACCCAAAGTATTTGTATCTTGTGATGATTGGTTACGCTGGTATCTTGTGAGTATGGTTTATCCACTTGCAAGTACTTAATAGTACTGACCCACGAATCCATTTCGTGGCTGCATATTCCACATTGCAGTCAACAGGTTTGAAGTCTGACGACGATAGCTTGGGAATCCCTCCGGCTTGGCCTGGGCAGGGATTGGATGCTCTCGGTTATCTTCAGAACTCTTAGTCCAATTTGTATCTTGTCCGTAGTCGGACACTATGTTGTTTCTTCCGCCGTTATTTGGATCTTTGTATTGTCTCAGTTGTATCCTTGACTCGTTTGAGTCGTCTTGTATATACCTCCTCTGTTGTGGATTATTTCGTGAACTGTTGTAATGTTATCACAAGTGGCAACCTGAAATCGGTTAGTATGCGGATTTGGGTGAAAATGCCGAAATCTGCATAGTGCCCGATCTCGGGGCGTCACAATATTCTATCCAGATGTGGTCCTCCCTTGTCCCGGTGGATCAGCGCGGACTTATGGATTCAGGTTGTGCTCGACTGATGGCGGTCGTTCGGGCTATTTACAGCCAGGCTGTGAAAGATGTGTACGATAGGGTAGGGTTTTTGCACAGCACCCATAGGGGCCGGCCTCATCATATATATATATGGGTATACAGGTACAATATAGGGTACACGTATAATATACGATATGTACATACTACTACGTTTGTCACCCTCCCTCAATCTCAACAGTGCCATGAACATTGAGATTGTGCTTACAAGATGTAAACTGCGGTAATGGTAGAGGCTTGGTGAATATATCAGCTAGTTGATCCTTGGAAGAGATGAAACGTGTCTGCAGTAACTTCTGAGCCACCCGTTCTCTGACAAAGTGAAAATCAACCTCTATGTGTTTAGTACGAGCATGAAACACAGGATTAGCAGAAAGAAACGTTGCTCCAATATTGTCACACCAAAGTATAGGTGGGTGACACTGAGTTACTCCAACTTCACCAAGTAGAGCCTGTACCCAAATCAATTCAGCAGTAGCATTGGCAAGAGCCTTGTACTCAGACTCTGTGCTTGAGCGAGAAACTGTAGCCTGTTTTCTCGCACTCCAAGAAACAAGATTTCCACCATAGAAGATGGCAAATCCCCCCGTCGATCTTCTGTCATCAGAGCTGCCAGCCCAATCAGCATCAGAGAATGCAGACAGAAGATGAGGATCACTATGAGAGGGTCGTAGAATCAAGCCAGTAGACAAAGTGGCTTTGACATAACGGAGTATACGTTTAACTTCCGACCAATGTGAACATCGAGGTGCATGTAAATACTGACAAACCTTGTTGACCACAAAGGATAAGTCAGGACGTGTCATCGTAAGATACTGTAGTCCACCAACAATGCTGCGATATCGAGTGGAGTCCTCAGCAGATAGAAGTGTACCAGTGGTAGCAGAAAGTCTGTCAGTAGAGGACATTGGTGTAGAAACAGGAGCACACTTGATCATCCCAGCACGCTGCAAAAGCTCAGTTGCATACTTGCGCTGACTCATCAAAAGATTTGGACCCAACATATGAACCTCAATACCAAGAAAATAGTGGAGAGGACCAAGATCTTTGAGAGCAAAGATATTACCGAGCTGATGAACGAGATGATCAGTAGCGGTCGAGGAAGGGCTAACCACAATAATGTCATCCACATAGACAAGAAGATAGGTAGTAGTATCTGACTGTTGCAGAACGAACAATGATGTATCAGCAGTAGACGACGTAAAACCCAGAGTGGCTAGAACAGAACTCAAACGAGCATGCCAGGCACGCGGCGCTTGCTTCAAGCCATACAGAGCTTTATCAAGACGACAAAGATGACTAGTATATGTAGGATCCTCGAAACCAGGCGGCTGACGCATGAAAACTTCCTCCTCAAGAACTCCATGTAAGAAGGCATTCTGTATGTCAAGCTGACGAAGATGCCATCCCTGAGAAAGAGCCATAGATAACAGTATACGGATGGTAACAGGTTTAACAACAGGAGAGAATGTATCCTCTGTGACGCCCCGAGATCGGGCACTATGCAGATTTCGGCATTCCCACCCAAATCCGCATAATAACCGATTTCAGGTTGCCACTTGTGATAACATTACAACAGTTCGCGAATAATCCACAGCAACAACAGAGGAGGTATATACAAGACGACTCAAACGAGTCAAGGATACAACTGATACAATACAAAGATGCAAACAACAGCGGAAGAAACAACATAGTGTCCGACTATGGACAAGATACAAATTGGACTAAGAGTCCTGAAGATAACCGATGGCGTCCCATCCCTGCCCAGGCCAAGCCGGAGGGATTCCCAAGCTAACGTCGTCAGACTTCAAACATGTTGACTTCAATGTGGAATATGTAGCCACGAAATGGATTCGTGGGTCAGTACGGTTAAGTACTGGCAAGTGGATAAACCATACTCACAAGATACCAGCATAACCAATCATCACAAGATACAAATACTTTGGGTACAACGGAAAAGAAGGGATTATTGCAAAGAAGCGGCAGCGGGGTGCACTAACTTACTACAGAGACGCGCTACAACATCCGGTCGATAGAAAGGGATAAGAGAGCGTATCAGAACCAACTACAACTACTCACCAAACAATACCCATCCATTGTTACCCCCTACTAAGGAAGCAACCCAAGGAAACTCACACTGTTGATTAAGGTGACATTCATTTTTATGGTGGAGGTAATCTATATTACTAGTCAAGTTATCATCGTTAAGTGTAAGTTGTCTGGGTACTTGTTAGCCAGCACTTTCACCAAGTCATCCATAACCGCGGACAACACGGCTTCTCGAGAAGATTAACCCTGCAGGGATGCACCAATTTGGCCGTACACGTAAGAATGATCCGCCAGATGGAAAGGCACTTCCACCAAGCGAGGCACTCAACACAACCCAACTCTTCTTCGCATCAAGCCCAAAGAACCCCGTGCAATTGAGCGCACGGCTAATCAAGCCCCATGAAGAAAAGGGGACCCTCATAGCACTCTAAGAACGTGTCTCCCTAAATGCCGACTACAAAAGTTACCCCCCTGGCGCCAAAGGTTCGCACCTGCATATGCATGCGGCAAATGGAAAACCCGAACTAAATGAAGCGATTTGGACGAGATGCGAATCAATCAAAGTGGCGGGGGGCGCCCATACTCGCTTCCCACATGCGGTTAGCGCGCTCATCATGGATCGGAGGACAAGACCCTTTTCCTAATTAAGTTCGACACTAGCAGGCCTCAAAACCACGCCGGGCCTCCTGCCGGTGCCTTATCATCAAATTAGTATTACCCAAAACATTGACATGTTTTTGATTGAATTGAAACCCAACTATCGACTAAACAGGTGATAGGACAAAGGACAACAGGACTCGAGCGCAAACAAACCTAAGCATGCAACTACGACACGAGGGCCAACGGGGTAAACAAACAACATTTAATAGGAAGTGGAAGCAAGGCTATATCATGGTTGCAAGGTAAACATATGATAGGATCGAGACACAAGCATCGAATCACACTACAAGAAATATGTTGATACATGACGCTCTATTTTCGTCACCAAATCGTCATCATATTTCATCCATGACGATCCTATGACGAAAAACAAATCGTTGAAAACCGAGCGTCAGTAATTAACCACAACGACGTTTTTTTTGGAAACGTCATGGATATCCACGACGATATAGGAACGTCATGAATCTATGACGATCCAAAATCGTCGTGAGTAGTCCAAGCATGACACATCAGCTCCGACGTGGCTAGTCCTACGTGGCAAAATCATGACGATTTGAAAACGTCGTGGATCAAATACAGCCCGGTCCATTTCTGTGATCATCGTGGGCCTAGCCCAATTATTCTGTCATTTTTCTGTTCTAATATTTGGCCTTTTCTGGTCCATTTTTATCTTGGGCCTTGGCCTTTTCTGGTCCATTTTTATCTTGGGCCTCGACTTTTGTGGCCTATTTCGTTTTATTTTAAAATTGCATTTCTATTAATCAAATTTGGGCCATAGCCTTATTAGAGCCCATGTATTATTTGGTCCAATCCACTATTCAGCCATTTAAATTAATATTTAAATAGATTTACTATTCAACTTATGAAAATATCACAGGCAAGAAAACATAAACAAAGACATGCACCACCCACACAACAAATATCATTAATTCAGTAGGAACAGGAGTTTGTTTCACAAAGACATGGACCAGTCACACACAGCCATCTTACATTGCACCAACATTCTGTCGAGAAAAAAAAAGCTAGGAAATGGCGCCTACTGTATTCATCAATCAAACAAAAAGAACACAGATTAAAAAATCTCTTCCAGCCAATGGAAACAAGACCCTCAGATGCGCATCCATCTTAACAGTTCGCCTCGCCAACGCGCTTCACATCCTTACTGATGGTATGCTGCAACAAGAACCAATAACTATAATCAGAGATCAAGACACGAGCTCGGATATGTATTGAAAAGCATTATGTAATATCCAGTAATACTACAATCCATATATCAGTGAGATATTGGTAGATGGCATAAAAATTGAGGTTTATATTATACAACCGAGGTTAGTATAGTCAGCAAGTATACATGGCAATGGCATAAGAAATCTGTCAATTACAGCAACAAACCTGAAGACATAGTACGAGCCATAAGCAAAAGCTTGGGTTACCTGAAGACATAGAAAGAGATCAGCTCCCTGTATTGCCAGACCATATCAAATATAGCAGTCTAACAACCATACATAAATGGTCAAAGTAAAATGTGTGTTCATACTGATGAGCCCATTCAGTAACCATGCAAAGTTCCAACAACAACAGCAACAATTCCACATGCAACTTTAGATGAAACACGCAGTACCTAATAACTAGGATCATAACCTACAGCGAGATAGAATTTCCTACTTCGAAAGAAAGTACCAGTCTACTTTAACAACGATTGCTGATTCAGATGAACTAAGAATTGCAGAGCTTCCATTAAGTATTGAAATGCTAAGACATACTGACGTGAAGCACAAACAATTTTATCCACCAAATTTCGCAAATGGAAAGCAAGAGAATAGATAGCCAATCCAGTGAGAGATCTACTTTCTAATTACCAGGTTCAGCTGATCAACTGTTTCTTAAAGCTAACTGCATATGCCTCTAGTTTATCCACGATATGAGCATATTAGGAAACAAACAATAATCGGCCCAGAAGTATTTTCCTTTCTCCAACATAAGATTTTCAGCCTACCACATGCAGAATAAAACATTACAATAGTCAACAGGAATCTAAATTAATCAAGAAATGCTAGGATGATTAGACTTACCTTCTTGACTACGTTCAATACAGAGGGCTGTAGCTCTTCTGTTCTGTAAGCACCAACGCCAAGGTTGAGCTTCAGATCTGCTTTAAATGCTTCTGAAACCCCAAGAATTGGGTCTAGAGGGGCCATTGGCACTCCTTCAAAGCGAGAAGTCTATCACCAATAACACCAGGATTCCGTGCTCCACTGACCGTTCGGTTCAACTGGCAATAAAATATTTGTCTTAGTGCCAAGTAATAGAAATAGTAAGCAAGTACCAATATAAAGGGCAAGACAGAGCTATTACGGAAATATGGAACCATGTAAAAGTAATATGTGAAACAGAGACTAAGGTAAAGGCACAATTACAATCCAACGTTGCATAGCCACTGACTAGAACATTACACAATACAACAAAAAAAATAACAATACAACATTATACTTAGAAAACAAAGCAGCCTAGTGGGCTACTTCAAAACAAGTTCAATCCCCAGGAACTCGGTGTCTAGGACATATTGTATGCCTAATTCGGGCCTTTGATGGACCAAAACGTTCAAATATTGAATAGGTAATGTCATCAGAATATAAATCTTGAGTCTAATTACTCTTATTGTGTGTCAGCCTAACAAAAGTGCATGTCATGGGAGTTAAGAAAGCTAAATTTTCAACGAACAAACATGCCTGCTTATGCCAAAAGACCTTTGTTTGCAGTACAGGAAGTCATTTCAACATTAACATTTCATCTCATTTTACATCCATTATGTTCAGACCATCACAGTTATCTAGATTATATAAGAAAATAATGGATTGTGGAAGAATAAGAGTAACCACGTAGCTAGATATGATAAAGCATAATGTACTCTCAGAAAGCTGCTACTTAAAGAAAAACATGCTGAAAACTGCATATCCCAAAAGCATATGTGATAGGTCCATGAGAAAATCATACCCAACTCCTACAATTTATTCAAACTGAAACATCAAAGCAATAGGTTAGAGTAGCAAACCTTAGCAAAGGTGCTTGCAAGATCATGGACATCCGACAAGTTACTTAAATTGTCAATCTGTGGAAACAGCAGTTTCAATTAGAATGACAGCATACGTAAGGGAATATAGAAAATAATATGGATATTGCAAAAAGATAGAAGCAGGAAACATTTCGAAAAAGGTATGAACAGGAAGTCAGGTTAGCTAAAAGCATGCACATGACCCCGATTCCCCACACAAACCAGGTTTCTGAAAGATGCTGTTCAAAGATTGCCGGCAAATTCCTCTACAATTCCATGTATGTGGGAAACAGATACTTATCTGAGCACACAAGCAAAACAGGTAGGAGGAGCGGTGCTGCCTTCCGCACGCGCAGCTGGGAGGAACGGCAGCAGCGACCGATGGCACCTTCCTCAGAAGGGGAGGTGGGCGCGCAGTCAGCCTGTAAGTGGGCATGCCGAGTAAACAAATGATTTAGTTATAAACAAATATTACAAAGATAGATAATTACTGAATCAGATCCTGTTACAATAAATAGATGCTTCTCACTGTTTTTTGCTTTTTAATAATGCACAGCCACAAGAAGCACTATTCAGTAGTTTTTGGTGTTACGAACCAAGTTTTACAATAATAGATGCTTCTCACTGTTCTTTACTTTTTAATAATGCACAACCACAAGAAGCAATATTCAGTAGTTTACAATAGTAGATTCCAGGTTTACACTATTGGTCTTATGCCCATTTGGTCTGTTTGGTCTTATTGCCACAACACTACCAATACATATTGTCTGTTTACTACTAACACTTTTTACTACTAATATATATTGTCTGTTTGGTCTTATGCCCACAACACTCCATACTCCCCGATATGCAAATCTCTTGTTTTTTTCTTTTCGAAAGATTACAGCGTGAAACAAATAGAGTGGGTGTTGCACAAATATGGATTGACCAGGCTACCGGCCACCATTGCCTGACTATAATACAGGAGATCAGTAACTGGTACAGAAGTTACAGATGGCTCAAGAATTTGGAAGATAGGCAACTTTCTGGCCATCAGGCTCCCCATAAAAACAAGTTGCAGATAGAGCTATCGTATTTGGTGAGAAAGATGTGAAGAAAGAAGACTCCCCTTTGACAGGTGTGACAGGAAGCGTGACTCACAGATGTGGCATTCTAGAGCTTAAAGTTTGAAGATGGGAGGTGGCTGCCTATCTATTTCTCCGTTGCCGTCAAGTGAAGACTCGGCAAAAACATTGGCATGAGACATATGCTGACATGTATAAGTCATGGACTATTTCATGCTCACCTGAGCTAAGAGGTCCTTCCAACAAAGAACTATCTTACTATTAGCAACAATCTCTTCCTACTGTGTATTATTTTGTGCTAGATTTAATAAGGCTATTTTGCTCCCCAGCTTTAGTCATACACCGGCCCATAAGTGAAGGCATCAAAGAACCGATTAATCAGTTCAATTAAATGTTACAGGCGACACTCTCGTGTAAAAACAATAACACATGCTCTTCCTGGTGCAGAAAATGATTACTCCATGCCAACTCAACTAGCAGTTTTCATCACCACTATAAGATTTGACAAGAAATGGACAGCATGTAAATTTTATTCTGGAGGCCACCTACCACATTCAATGTTCGACGATCAACATTTATCAACAGTGAGCAAAGAAAATCCCAGGAGCTTAAGCACTGGAGTGGTTGAGGTTCCAAACAGATTTATGATCCACAAATACATAGAAAAGCTTTTCAGAAAATCGCTGTTAAGTGAGGAACTTGTACTCTTGTAACCGAATAATTTGGCCAAACCATTTCATGGTAGGAATTGCCATTCTAGCAGCCTGTCCGGTTTAGAGCAGACCAAACAGTTGTTCCGTATAAGATTTGAGTGGCTTTCCCATTTGGATCAGGATTCAAACTAAAGTTTCAGAAGTCCCTTGTTGAACAAACAACGTGTGCTAATTTCGAAGGCTCTAATGCTATGTGCTCGTCAACATTTGGGTCAGATTTCGAACTAAAATTGTCACATATCATCCCCGCCCAAAGCAATACTCACCAGTGACGAGATCAACCGTGGAGGACTACGAGAACAGCAGACATTCATTCATCAGTTGTTCGAGACGACACCATTGGTAATTTGGGGAAAAACAAATAGAGGGGGAAGAACTAGTAGCATATTGGTGGTGGGGGCACGTACCAGGCCGCGGTGCAGGGTGGCGGCGCGGAGCATCTCGCCGTCGTGGTGGTGGCAGGCGGCGAAGGAGATCCGGGGAAGATGGGGCGATACCGGCAACGACGCTTGTCTGCCCTAGCTGCAGGAGAACCTGAAACAATGGGGAATAGAATTCTCCCAGAAGTGGTGGACTTCAGATCTTGGTGGCCCTAAGGTTAAAGCGATGGGGGGGAAGATCTTGATGAAGATGAGGCTCCAAGCCTGACGAAGATCTTGATGAAGATGAGGCATGTGCCGTTGCTTCTCGCTGGAGTAAGCAGATAAGGAGGTGTTGGTGGTGATCTGGTTCGACGCGGCTTCGGCTGGAATATGACGGGAGAGCAAGGGAAGAAGGAGGGAGGGAGGGAGGTCGGCGCAAGGGAAGAGCGAGGAGGCGCCGTCGGCGGTCTGGCGTGTGGATCTCGAAGAGAGAGGGAGTGAACGCGCGGGGCGGCGGCTTAGACCGGGAGATAGGGAAGGGGCTGGGTATTTAGGGTTTGGTTCGACCAGGGAAGGGGATTTCGCAACCCGCGCTCAAATTTCGCACACCCGCATATTTTTTCTCACTTCATGGTTTTTATGTTAGAGTGGCTGGAAGTGGGACCTGTGGCTTCCTGACCCCATGGTGCATGCCACATACTGTCTATCCACTAGACATGCCATGTAGGCAGGCTGATGATGTGTCTATCCAACAGAGATGCTACGTAGGCGAAGTTGATGATGTGTCCATCCAACAGACATGCCATGTAGGCGGAGTTGATGATGTGTCCGTCCAATCGTACCAACACATCCACATCTACAATGTCATGACGATTTAAATTCGTCGTGATTGGTTAAAAACAAGGCCATGATCGTTCATGACGATATCACTTTACAAAATCACGACGTTTTTTAACCAAATCGTCATGAAAAATCAACATTTTGTTCCCCTTCAGCGGCTAATGACGATATGGCAACAAATCGTCGTAACTTTATGACGATTCCGTCCATCGTCGTTGTGAGAACGTCATGTATCAACACATTTCTTGTAGTGTCATAAGGCTAGAATAAAGGCAACGGGAAGAATCGGTAACAAGTGATGAAAGGCAGCCATAGGTAGCAAGTGAGTATACTTGCCTGGAATCCAGCAAGTAGAGGTACATTCGCAGAACTTGTCGTTGCTCACATCATCTCAGCGTCCTATCCGCGAAGAAGCAACGAACTAGAACAAACACCGGATGCAACAATTACTTCTACGGCAAAAGATCCAGCATGATCAAGTCATGGATGCATGACAAGTTTAAGGATGCATCAAAGATAAACTAGTTGACATGGTAAACATATTTAAATGGGCCCATATGCAATTTGGATTGCATATGGAAAAGCCCATGAATTAATGTTGAATTAAATGATCTACAAATAACCATCATGTGAAAGTTGATTAGAATGATGCATGGATGATGAAAACAATAAGAAAACAACAATAGCTTCAGTTTGATATATTGTTTACCAAGTTTGGAATTTTATTTATTAAGTTATGAACTTTGGCATTTTAAATGATTTAAACAAACATTTGTTGTTTTCACCAATTTTAAATGTTCAAAACAGATAACAAAATTTATATTAGGAAAGAACACAAAATTTTAGATGGAATACATATTTCATTTGTTGAATTTGGATTTAAAATGAGCAAGTTATTAAATTGACAATTTTAAATGCATTAATTAAGAAATAGTTGTTTTCAGCAATTTAATTTATTCAAAATAGAAAACAAAGTTTATATTTGGAAAGCTTATTCAATTTTGCATGGCAAACATATTTTACATGTTGGAATTGGATTTGAATTGCCCAAGTTATGAATTTTGCAATTTAAAAGGTTTAATTAAAGCATTGAATTATTGCACCACTTTTAATTAGGAAAATCAGTAAATAAAATGTATTGAAAACGTTGAAAACATGTAGCAAATGTTTCACTGAACATTTTGAGCTATTAAACATAATTTTTGGATCATTATTGAATTTATTATGCATTTTTCCATAAGCATTTTTATTCTGCCCTTTTAGTAAACAGAAGGAAACATGTTCAAATTTAATTCAATTGTGACCAAATAAAATAACACTGTGTAGAGTTTGTTAAGACAAAATTTTAGAGCCCAAGTTTGCTCAATTTGGGTGAACAGAACTCAAGATATGAATTTCCAAAGTTTCAAATTTTAATAGCCTTTTCTGTATTTAATTATTTAGTGCAAAATTTATTACAGAAACATGTTGCAACCTTGTTACTAACAGAAAGAGCAAAAGATTCTGAATCCATAGAAATTTGAATCATTGAAATTGGAGCATTTTTCAATTTGTTATTGATTTTACAAATAAAGACTCAGTTCTGTTTTTCTGGATTTCGAGGATAAAAGAAAAAATGGAGAAGAAAAAGGGTGGCTTTGCGCCTCGGGGGGGATTCGAACCCGAGACTCTAGGGCGTGCGGACGGGGTGCGCAGCCACTGGGCTAGCGATTTTTTTTGTGATACTACACAGAGCTGACGGAATAAGAGGTAACTGTACAACGCATTTACTGACGAAACTGAAGGAAATCAGTCGTGCACGGAGACGGATCGGGGAAAAGGGGCTCGCCGGAGATCGTCGACAGGGCAGCGCGAAGGCTGGCTCACAGAGCAGAGGGGGAGGAGGAGGAAGGGTCCGGGGGACGAGGCGCTCACCTGGAGGAGCTCGGAGGCGACCCACGATGAGGAAGAGTGACGGCGGAGCGGCCGCTGCTGCGGTGGCCGCCGACGAGAACCTGGAGGCGCGCGGCCTCCTCAGGGCGTCTCCGGCTCTGGGAAGCGGTGATGAGGAAGGCTGGGGCACGGGGATTCCATTCCCGGCCTCGGCGCTGCTTGTCGATGACGGTGGAGGCGGCGATGACTGAGGTCCTGATGGTGTTCGTGCTGCCGGGTTGGTTCAGAAAACAGACAAGTTCAGAAGAACAAAAATGAGGGGATTTGGGGAAGAGGAAGAACGGCGGCGGAGGGCGAGGAGGAAGAGGGAGAAGGAGAGGCCTAGGGTTTGGGGAGGGAGGAGAGGCGGCTTTAAGGTGGGGGGGGGGCAGGTGGTGGAGGGGACGTGGAGCGCTGCTCTCCACAGGAGCTCACCTGCTCCTCGTCCCTTCTGTCCGTACGAAGGAGAAGCAGAAGATGGGCTGGAAGGCTAATGGGCTGGGGTGGTAGGTGGGCCGAAAGGCCTACCTCCCCCAGATCTTTTTATTCTTTTTCTCTTTCTTCTTTTTTTTTGTAAAGAATGGATGAAAGAAAAGAGGAAATTGGAGGAGTTAAAATGCTCAAAAAATTAAGGGGTTAATTTATTTGTGTTTAGAATTGAAAAAGCACAGCTGGACCAATGTTTGTTTTTGAAAATTTCAAACTTGGTTTGAAATTTGAATTTGAGGTGAATTTGAGCCAAATTGAAAATTGAGGGAGTTTCAAGTTTCCAAAAATCATGAATTTGATTTCCTTGCACTTGACATTCAAAATGCCCAAGTGTGGAAACTTTTGTTTTGGGAAATTTTGAAAGTTTGTTTGAGTTTTGAATTTAAATGACATTTTGGGTGAAAATAAATGCAATGCATATGATGCTTGATGCAAAACAAAAAGGAAAACAACCAATTCTAATTGGGGGAAATCCCCGGGTGTTACATCCTCATAGTCCAATCCATACCGTTGTTTAAATCCTTTGGCAACGGGACGTGCCTTGTACCTCTCAATGGAACCATCAGCATTTTTCTTGATTTTAAATACCCATTTGCAGTCAATAATATTTACCCCAGACCTGAGAAGAACAAGATGCCAAGTACGGTTGTTCTGAAAGGCTGTGAACTCAGTCTCCATTGCAGCACGCCAATGAGGAGAGGAAAGAGATGCTCGATAATCAGTTGGTTCAGTATGAAGGAACTGAGAATCAGTGGTACGTGTAGTATTCCACGCAACGATGCCATCGGTACGCTTCAGAGGCTGAACAATACCGCGCTGGAAGCGAGTAACGGCACCTGGTCGAGGAGGAGACGCAGCTGGTACGGGCGACAGGGAGCTGTCCGTTGCCGCTGAACGTGCAGCTGGCACGGAAGAGCTCGGAGAATCAGGCCCAGACGGAGCAGGCGACGAGTAGCTAGCTGCCGCACTGGGCGACAGCAGTGGGGAGTCCGGCGCAGACGGGCCGGTGGCGCGCGCGGTAGGCGAGCCGCTATCCGTCGCACCGGGCGACGCGGTGCTGGCAGCAGCGCTGGGCGACGCAGAGCTCGACGCGGAACGGGCCGAGGACGACTGGCTGGAGGTGGCACCGGCCCCAGCTGCATGAGAATCATGCACGTCGATCGGCGCCGACGTGCGTCTAGTGGGCGAGACGTCAAGAAGCTCAAGACGAGCGGCACGTTCGTTTCCTGCACCATGGTTAGCTAACAATGTAGGGCAATGTGCAGCATCAACAAATTGGTCAGAATGCAATGGTGTAAGAGATGGTGTAGGTGGTGTAGAAGGAGATGCAAGTTGAGAGAAGGGAAAAACCGTCTCATCAAACACAACATCGCGAGAAATATAGACTCGATTGGTGGGAATGTGTAGGCATTTGTATCCTTTATGAAGGGAACTGTATCCAAGAAAAACGCATTGTTTAGACCGAAACTCAAGTTTACGATTATTGTAAGGACGGAGATGTGGCCAGCAAGCACACCCGAAGACCTTTAAGAAGGTGTAGTCAGGAGTTTCACCTAGTAGACGTTCAAGAGGAGTTTGCATATGAATAACGCGTGTAGGTAGACGATTAATGAGAAAACACGCCGTAGAGAAAGCATCACTCCAAAACCTATAAGGAGCCGAGGCATGAGCTAACAAGGTGAGTCCTGTGTCTACGATATGGCGATGTTTCCGTTCAGCGGTGCCATTCTGTTGACTGGTATGAGGACATGAAACACGGTGAGAGATACCAATATCGGAGAAGAATTTGTTTAACTTAAGATACTCACCACCCCAGTCACTTTGAACATGAATAATTTTCCGACTTAAGAGGCGCTCAACATGTTGTTGGAATTGTAAGAAAATTTGGAACACATCAGATTTATGTTTAAGCAAATAAAGCCATGTAAATCGACTGTATGCATCAATAAAGCTGACATAAAACTGATGTCCACTAACTGATGTTTGAGCAGGACCCCAAACATCGGAATATATAATCTCAAGGGGTGCGGTAACAGTACGACTCGAGACAGGAAAAGGTAACTGATGACTCTTGCCTTGCTGACAGGCATCACAAACTGTAGCATTATTAACTGACAACGATGGAAGCTCATGACGATGTAACACATGCTGAACTATAGGAGTGGCTGGATGACCTAGACGTGAGTGCCATTGATCTCGTGACACCCGTATACTGCTGAAGACTTGTTTCACGGACTCAAAGTTGAGATTATAAAGACCTCCACGAAGCCCTCCTCTAAGCAGGACCTCCCTCGTAGCCCGATCCTTAACAAGAAAATAATACGGGTGAAACTCAAAGAAGACATTATTGTCGTAGGAAAATTGTTTGACAGATAGTAGATTACGTGTAACGGATGGAACATGTAGAATATTTTTGAGGTGTAGTGAAGTGGATGGTGTGGAAATTGTAGACTGACCAATATGTGTAATACGCATACCTAAGCCATTGGCAGTTTGAACATGTTCCTTGCCATGGTACTGATCCCTCATAGTAAGTTTGTTGAGATCATTGGTAAGATGATCCGTGACGCCGGTGTCTGGATACCAGCTTGGATCAATTGGGTAGGAGGTTGTAGTTCCGGTGTTGGTGGCGGTGTAGGCAGCGCCGGTCTTCGGCGGCTTGAAGGCCGCAATCTGGCGTGCCATGTTGCGCCCGTCGTTGCCAGCCCCAAGGAAGGTGCACTCGAACCGCTTGAAGCAGCAAGCCGCGAGATGGCCGACCTTAGTGCACAGCTGGCACACGTGACGATTTCCACTACCGGTGGAGGAGTAGGGCGGAGGCGACAGCGCTCCCGTCGTCGCGGACGTGCGGCCAGGGAATGACCCCGACCCGGTGCGCCCACCTCCAGTGGGTCCCGTACCGCGACCACCTCCACCTCCATGCGCCGAGCGTGATGAGTAGTTGGCAAGGTGGACGTCATTGCGGAGTTCAGCACGCCGATTCTCAGCACGCTGCTCCGCGTTCAGCAGTTGCGCAAAGACGTCGCGAACCGGCATGGGGTCCGTGATTGGTCGCGCACCAACGCGATCAGCTAGCGCATCGTAGTCGCTGTCGAGTCCCGCAAGAAGGTAGGCGTTGAATTCTTCTGGACGTAGCGGCTGACCAACGGAGGCCATAGTATCGGCGAGTGCCTTGACCTCATTGAAGTAGACAGTGGCCGTCTTGTCCAATTTCTTGCACCTCGACAGAGCGGTGCGAAGTTGCATGACGCGCGACGTGGACGGCGTGGCGTAGCTGTCCTCCAGAGTCCTCCATGCCTCCTGAGACGTGACGTCAAGCATAACCATCCCGATCACCCCCTCGCCGAGAGAGGAGACGATGGCAGATAGGATTGCCTGATCTTACTGATGCCAGGCGCCATACTCCGGGTTGGGGATGGTAGCCGGAGTGGTACCCGCCGAGTTTTTTATCTCCGCGCTAGGGCACGGAAGGGTCCCATCAACGAATCGGTAGATGAGATTGCTCCGAAGAAGAGGGACAACTTGCGTGCGCCAGTGGAGGTAGTTGTCGGCGTTGAGGCGGATGGTGATGGAGCTGTTGATCACAATGGGCGAGGTAGGAATCCGCGAGGCCATGGTGGTACGGGCCGCGCTCGACTCGCCCGAGATTGCGGAGGAGACGCGGCTGGTGACGGACATGATGGCGGTAGCGCGGTAGGGTAGGGTATGGGGTAGGCCGCAGCGGTAGAGGGGGACGGCGGCGGCGCTAGTTGACGGCGGCGGCGGCCAAGCTAGGGTAGGCGGAAGCTGAGCCGAATAAGCTCTGATACCATGAAAGATGTGTACGATAGGGTAGGGTTTTTGCACAGCACCCATAGGGGCCGGCCTCATCATATATATATATGGGTATATAGGTACAATACAGGGTACACGTATAATACACGATATGTACATACTACTACGTTTGTCAGGCTGGGTGGCTTAATTTGAGGCGACTTGATGTATGATTTGTCGCTGTTTGCGTGGCTTATTTTCGTGGTCACTTTATCTGATCCATGATTGTAATACGCTTGAACTCTAGATGTTTCTTTATTTAATAGAATCTGGCTGTGTGCATCGCTTTGATGCAGAGGCCGCGACCCAGACTCCCATTTCTAAAAAAAACTCGATGGTGTTTCCAAGTCCTGAAGATGCTCAGGAAGAGACCTGCAAGCGACTGCTGGCTACTTTGGCTCATTCTAAACTCTGTGGTTAACCAATCTGGCTCACACCACGAAAGTGTGGCCCGAATGCTGTAACTGAAAAACGATGTGGCTATGATTTCAATGAAATCGGGGAGTCACCCCTTTTTGTCTAAGAAAACAAGATTATGTTCGTTACACACTGCTGAAGTTGCTCACCTCTACTCATCAGTTCAAAAGTAAATAATTTCAGATTATTTCGACCTATCCCCCAATAGTTGCTTCAGTTCGTTCAGTTTCTGAACTGGGAATCTAGAGAACATGTCCATGATTCAAGATACCAAGTTTGCAGGATGTTGATCTTGCTAGAACAACATCCTGCTAGAACATTTCATGGTTGGGATCGTGATAATCTTATAAGCTACGAACAAAAATGGCTGCAGATATTTGCTGCTAGATTCGGTCCTCCTTATTACATGTATAGAAGGTAGAGCGCAGTATTGTAGCCCATTCCAATTAAAATAGATTCAGCCAAAATATTTGGACACTGGCTATATGATCGTACAACACTCCTTCTCCGCAGGAAACACCAATTGGCGATCAACAAAACGAAAAACTCTCTTCTGATTGAGAAAGAACAGCGAGTGCTGACACTCTATGTTGAGCTTTATGCATGTTTCGTTGCTAACAATCTCAACTATTGGTCATCATATTCTGTTGACGCCACAGTCCAGCATGTTAATATGTTATAAGTATTTCTTTGTGTTTCTTAATTCTTCGTCACCAAATTAATTAGAAGTGCGACACAAAAGAAAAACACTATCTTTGTACAGTTCATAAGAAAATAGAACAGTTCAGTAGTCTTGGCCCAAATGTTCAGAGCTCGGCCAACTTCCATTACCTGATGGCCGGAGACCAGGCAGGCAGGGAGCCTACACAGCCTGACCGACAGTATTCATGATCTGAAATTCTGAATAACGTTGCCTTCAATAACCAGTCTATTTGGCGGCTTCAAAAGCTTGCCAGTTCATCCTGCTATTCAGATTATGAAAACCACATGTCAAGATTCTGGCTCTGGCACCACATACAAAATTAAGATATAATCTTATGATTTACACGACAACGGTAAGATATAACGGCGCGGCGAGCCCTGCTAGTATAACACCAATTCATTATCTTTTCATATAAGTACTTGTGACCGAAAATTCATCTTTATTCTCAACTCTTACAGAAACACAGTCATCTACTCTGCCTTTCAGGGCGAGTTGTACTTATACATAGACATGCTCAACACGCGACAAAAAACACACAACACGCAGTATGAAAAACGATACCACATTCTTCACCATCATCCTCGGCATCGATTAGAAGGCCACCTCTGCCTTAGCAAACTCCCCCCTCTTCTGGGTCCCGTCTGCCACCATCTCGCCGAACCTGCACGGCGGGCTGACTACCGGCGCCGCGCCACGTGCGTACCATCCACGCCCATTCTGGAGCACATCGGCATGCACGTCGTTGGACTTCCGCGCGATGATGACGGAGTTCACCACGTCGTCGTCGGGGTGGCACACAGCCAGCACCTCAAACCCACCGCGACCGATGTCCTCTGGATCGACGATCGGGTAGAGGAACCCGCGCGCCCCGTGCGCGCTGCGCACGACGAGGGCCGCCCCGTCCGACATGTGCGCGCCGAGGTGGGCGATCACCTTGGCCTTCTCCTCGGCGGCCATGCCCACGAGCGCGGCCAGGAAGACGACGTCGTACGCGGCGAGCTCCCCAGCGAGGTCGGAGACGTCGGCCGTGTGGAACGACATGCGGGCACCCAGGTCCTTGTCGGCGCGGAATAGCTTGCTGGCGCGGTCGTTGGCGGCGCCGCACAGGTCATAGTTGTCGAACATCGTGTTGGGCAGGTGGCGCGCGGCGAGGACGAACGAGCTGAACGGCAACGGGCCGGACCCGATGAAAGCAACGCGGGCCGGCGCGATGCCGCCGGGCACGTAGCGCGCCAGGAGCTCGTACTCCAGCTTGCTCAGGTTGATGTAGTTACTGTAGTAGGGGAACATGCCGAGGTGGTCGAGCGGGTTGTCGAAGGCGGCGAGCATGTCGGAGTAGTGCGCCTCCAGCTTTCCCTCGGCTTCGGAGCAGAGGCGGATGAGTCCCTCCCGCATCTTCTGCGCCTCCGGGCCCAGCTTGGTCACGTCGATGGGGCTTGGTGGAACGCACGCGGTGACCAGGTCGGTGAAGAGCGCGTTCACGTCCGGGCACGGGCTGAGCGACGGCAGCTTGGAGATGGCGGCGTGGAGCTCGGTGATCTTCTGGACCAGGGCATCGACCTCCTTGTTTTGGGACTCCATTTTACTTTCCTTGATTGTTACTGATCGAGGGGCCAACGGTGAGGGACAGGAAGATGACAGTGGTCTCGAGCTGCCTGGTGTGCTACCAAATGGGCACTGCGATGCGTATATGTAGGAGTGAGGAAGCTGCGAAAGGTGTGCAACGTGCATGCAAGCTTCACGCGTCCATGCCCAATCTGGCTGGTTTCATGCCTCTGCTGTTGAAGTGGACATGTGCATTGTCTATAGTATTTTCCTGAAGAACCCTTGGATTAAAGTGCACACATTAAAAATATCACAGTTGGAAACTAATTAAATTAGTACTAGTTAATTCGGGTAGTGTGTGTAAGCTTGAGAATATGAACACTTGGAAACACACAAAGCACCTGCCTCCTAATCAAGTTGGCCACAAACTCTCCTCTACTCAAAACAAAGTAACTGTACTTTTTTTTGGGGGGATCCTACTACTTCCATTTCCTAAATATAAGATGTTTTATCATTTTCTCACATTCACGTATGTCTACGTGTATATAGACAACTCTTAGCGTATATGTTCACTCATATTTGTCTGTATCTAGTCAAGATGAACATTAGGTAAAGCATCTTATATTTAAAAATGGAGGGAGTAGACATTAATATGCACAGTTGCAAATCCTAGCCTGTTGCTAAAATATCTATCTACTGAGCTCAAGAATAAACTTCATGGCGGGTGCGCTTGCGCTTGTATTGTCATATTGTGCTAAAAAACCGGCGTGTATTACCCGTGCTAGAAAAAAATATTGGAATTGTCCAGTAATTGCACTTGGTTGGCGCTTAATGTTTCCCTTTCGTGTCGTTTTAGTCCGGAAGTCCCGCAGTTTTCTTACGGACCTCCCAACATCCGTGAGAAGGAGTCGTTTCCTCCTCTCTTCTTTACTCTGCTTTTGAGAGTCCACCGTCGCTCCACCACAGTTCTAACCACTTCCGCCGCCTTCTAGCCGGTTTCCTTTCGTACGGAGCCGATTTCTCTCCTATTTCCCTCAAGTGAACCGACATTGGGCCGTGACCCAAAATATGATGAGACACCATCTTTTGTGGATCTAATCCCAAAGTCGGCGCTTACGCCGGTTGGTGTGGAGATGAAATAGGGTGCCGTCCCTCTCTGTATTGCAGTAAATCAGGCTGTAGTTTAGGTTTTGCTTTAGCTATGGAGTTTGCCGACATGAAGAATGGCTAGATGCCATGGTGGACTTGCCCGTGGATGCGCCTGAGCCGCATCTGTGGGACAGCGGCGC
The DNA here is from genome assembly GCA_028641055.1 of Alopecurus myosuroides. Classification (NCBI taxonomy): domain Eukaryota; kingdom Viridiplantae; phylum Streptophyta; class Magnoliopsida; order Poales; family Poaceae; genus Alopecurus; species Alopecurus myosuroides. The sequence continues at coordinate 298,634,197 of CM054060.1, read as the reverse complement.
TCCTTCTTCTTGCTGTGCTCTGGTGGTTGCAGCCGGGGGCGGAAGGTGAGGGCGTAGCATCCCCCTCCCTCGTAAGCTCAAAGATTGGTTGTTGGCTCTAGCAGCTCATGTAGGCTGGGGTCTCCTCGCCTTCTGTCTTTTCTATTCTGGCCGCCGTGGTGGTGGCTTCAAGGAGGGAGCGATGGCAACAAGGCCCCGGGACGGGTGTTGGCCTGCGCCTCTCGAAGTTTCGGGAACGGATGCTTCCAAGCGACGGCGAGTTGCGCTCCCGATATCCAAGGCCCAGGGGGTCGCTCTGCAGCCCCGTGCTCCTTGTTCTGGGTGTTCTTCTTCCTACAGGCGTGAGGATCTTCAAACCTTGCGGCATGGCATAGTACAGCGACTCTACACCAAGTGGTTCGTCCCCGGTGGCGAGTTTAATGGCCGCGGTAGCGAGGTTTTCCATCAACGGCGGTGACCGGGGACTCGATTGCGTTTTTCTTTTTCGTCAAAGGACCCCTGTGCAAAATGTAAGGACTAGGTTGTAATTTCTTTCTGTTTACATGCCCTGCTTGTAAGTTTGTTCCACCGTTCTGAATGAAGCTTCGGGGCTGTTGGGCCCCGTCACCGGTTCAAAAAACACCCGTGAGAAAATCAGGTTGTGTCATTGTGCATGGCCTCCAAAGAGCCTAAGTTGAAACGACCCGATATAAAAACTAACAAGCCAGGAGGGGCCATCCTATGAGAGCAGTTTTCCCACAGTTGGATGGATGTCCCTGGCCTATCGGGGACGTTCATTCCGGATCGGACGGTGAGCTATTTGTTTTGCAAAATAGTCCTTGCACTTGGACAAAATCATAATTTTACCCCCTATATATTGAGCCTAACTGCACCGGCCCCACTAAGCTAATCATTTTTTTCCTGTCCCCACCTCCACCCGAAAACTAATCGGTGTTGGGAATATGCCCTAGAGGCAATCATGTATGATGTAATTCCCAATATATTCATAAAGTTATTAAGTTGTCCTTGCTTTGAAGATCCGATATATGTCATTGAATATGTGATTCGATTGTGGAACTATGTATTTATGTTGTTCATGCTAATTGTTCTCGGTCATTAAGGTTGTGCTGGACACACACCCTAGACTAATGTGAGTGTTGGCTGATGACACGGTTCCACTTTTCATGGGCATGGCGATGCCATTCCAACGCTCACAGACTCGGCTAAAGAGTTCAGCAAGTTAGACTGACCCATATTGAGATGCAACGAGTAAGTCGTCATTGCATGTCTCAATCAATGTAATCCTTAGACATGAGGTTGTCGCACAATCCGAGTTGTGAATCACTGACTTAGGTTCTGTCAAACGTTGTTCCGTGACAAGGCAGTTATAAAGGCAGAGTTCAGGTCGAATGAGAAGCAAGCTGCGTGATGTGGATAATCAAGATGGAATTTTGCCCCTCCGTCTGGAGAGATATTCTCTGGGCCCTCTCGAGTGATGTGATTCCGGAAGCATGGCCATGCGCGACTGAGTTAAGTGTTAACTGGGTCTATTGACTAAGAGTTAGTCAGATGAATCATATATCACAGACTGAGAAGAGAGTTTAGCTATTTAAGGGATGACGATAATTCGCCTATAATTCGACAAGGTTTGTCGTGAGGCAAAAGGGACTCAGATGAAAGTCACATTGGAAGGTATGTCGTCATGACTCAATGGCACTTGGGAGTCGGCACGTTCTTCTAGGAGCCGCTGCCGATTGATCGATTGGGAGTCGGACTCCAATCGTGTCCAAGTCGTCATGAGCCTGCAGGGTCGCACACTTAAGAGCGGGAGCAAGTATATTGGTCGGGTTGGACCCGAACCGGAAATGGACTAAATTAGTGAGTTGGACTCACAGAGGGAATGGGCCACAAGCGTTGTGCATCCCACACCCGCTCGCTATATAAAGAGGGGCGCAGGTTGCCCAACGTGCATAAGTTTCCACTCCCATATGTTGGGAACCCTAGCCCCACTCAGTCCAGCCGCCGCACCGGACCTAGCAGTCCGCCGTCGGAGCTCCTCCTCGTACGTGTGGATACCGGCAGAGGTGTTATACGTTCAGCACTTCGACGATCGCGGGATTGGATCGGCTACACTGCATCGACGTGCTTCATCGATAATCCGCACCTGCACGTCTAGTGGTAATCCTCGTGGCCTTCTACCTCGGCTAGATCTTGGAAGTACCGCGTAGAAAAGTTTTGTTTATCTCTACGCGTTCCAACAGTGGTATCAGAACGGTAGCTTCTGGTTTTAGGCCCGTGATCTGCACATATGTGACATGTCGTTAGCGTTAGATTGGGTCTAATTGTTGTTTTGGTGGTCGTTCTATAAGATAGATCGGTTTTATACAAGGTCGATTGGATCAATCGTACTCGAGGGTTAATGGATGATCTGGTTTTTTGATCATACTGCTAAGGTCGTGGAACAACTTACCCCTACTGGTCGTTTTCCGCCATCGGGGTATACCGTGACACATAAATCCAGTTGCGGTGATCGAAGATCAAAGAGTTTGGTCGAATCGGAATACGGATCAGATTTGGGTAAAATTGTTTTATCCTGTCGCACCCGGACTTCTAGGGGATACTCACAGTCCGTTAAACAGTAGATAAATGGCTTACGGGGCATACCGGCACCCGCATCTCAATATGAGCAGGCCAACACGTAAACGTGTGACAACCATTCTCTTACTATTCATCGTCTGCGCAAACCATCCCGTAGGAATCCAGATACTTCCGTTGACGTACTTCAAAACATACACACATGGTACGTCAACGGCATTGGAACAAGTGATATCACAACAGATCTCTACGACACAAAAGATGAAAATAAGTTGCAAATAGCTCTCATTAGAGCAGAGATAGCAAATACAATCATTCAGAGGACACATGTCCCAACAATTCATCATTACATCACAGCGGAAACATTCAACATGTCTGAGTACAGACAAGAACCAAATGGGCCTAAGAGGCCGGAAACGAAAAGACGGAGCCCATCCACGAAGTCTCGGATCCTGCCCGGGTCCGCTATCTACTCGTCAGCAGTCTCGTCATACTCCACGTAGTAGCCACCATGTAGATCCTCGGAAACGTAGGTCTGCGGAAACCACAGCCCCAAAGGGGTCAGTACATAAACGTACTGGCAAGCAAGACTCACATTTCACCAAAGTGTAACCCGTCAACACCAAGCACAGATGCCTTGGGTTCAACGGAAGAGAGGGGATATAAAAGATGCTGCAACTGGCTGCTCTAAACAACTACAGAGTTACTACCACTCCCGGCTACCAGAAAGGAGATAAGATCGTGGATAGTAACCAACTGAAAGATAACTTCAAACAAACCCATCCTGGATCTCGCCCCTTATCCAAAGAAGCAATCCGAGGATAACTCACACAGTTGAGATAATGATGGTTCAAATTAGTGTGTAAATAAGCCTATTACTAGTCAAGTTATTAATCATTGGGTGTAAAGTTGTTAATCATTAGGTTTAAGTTGTCCTGAGTACTTGTTAGCCAGTACTTTCACCAAGTAATCCATAACCGCGGAAAACACGGCTTCTCGAGAAGATTATCCCTGCAGGGTTGCACCAATTTGGCCGTACACGCATGAATAACCCGCCAGATGGAAAGGCCCTTCCACCAAGCGGGGCACTCAACACAACTCAACTCTTCTTCGCATCAAGCCCAAAGCACCTTGGGCGCACGGCTAATCAAGCCCAGAAGAAAATGGACCCTCATAGCACTCTAAGACCGTGTCCCCCTATATGCCGACTACGAAAGTTCCACCCGGGTACCAAGGGCTCGCAAGATCATGCATGCAGCAAATGGAAAACCCGAACTAAATGAGGCGATTTGGACGAGATGCGAATCGAGTCAAATTGAGGGGGGCGCCCATACTCGCTTCCCACATGCGGGTAGTGCGCTCATCATGGATCAGTAGACAAGACCCTTTTCCTATTAGGGTCGACACTAGCAGGCCTCAGAACCACAAGGGCCTCCTGCCGGTGCCTTATCATCAAATTATTATTACCATTAGCATTAACAGGATTGATTGATTAACATCGAGCCCCCAGAACATAATGAAGTAATAACAGAAAGTAACGGGTAACAGACTCGAGCAAAACAACCTAAGCATGCTAGTAAGACACGGGCTCAACCAAAGGGGTGATAGGAGTGGAGGTGAGGCAATATCAAGGTTAAGGGATTCATGTGATGGGTTCGTAACAGAAACAACTACTACTAAGGCTAGCAGAAAAGATCAACGGAAAGTATCGGTAATCAATGTTGAAAGGAACACAGTGGTTCATGTGAGTGATAACTTGCCTGCAAAACCCAGTAGCCTGGTACTGAGCTAACTCCTTAGAAGGGGTGTCGTAAGGATCGTCGGTCTCAACGTCGTCGTGTATCCGAGAAGAAGCAAACAAGCAATGCAGAAAGATAAACAATCAATACCATGGCATAGTGCACAAACATGGGATGATGCATGACCATTTAATTGATGCATAGATATAAACTAAGTGACAAGATAACAACATGATTAAATGGACCCACACGCAATTGGATTGCATATGGAAAGCCCATGAATTATGGTTGAATTAATTGTTTTACAACTAATCATCATGTGGAAGTGAATTAGCATGATGCATGGATGAGGAAAACAGCAAAATAACAACAATAGAATCAATTGGAAATAAGGTTTACCAAGTTTAGAAATTCATTTATTAAGTTTTGGAATTTTGGTTACTTAAAGATGTCACACAAGCATTTGTTGTTTTCATCAAGTTAAATTGTTCAAAATAGATAACAGAGTTCATATTTGAAAAGAAAACAAGATTTTAGTTGGAATACATGTTTCACTTGTTGAAAAAGGATTTCAAATAAAGTATTTAGGAATTAAACAAGTTAAACAAGAATTAAATTGGAATTAATTCAAGTGTGGATGTTAATTGAATTTTATTTGATCAAAACATTAAACCAAGTTCATATTTGAAAAGGTTATGCTTTGATGGTTTGAAAACATATTTTATATGTCCCACAAGAATTTGTTTTGATCAAGTTATGAATTTAGCAATATTAAATGATTTAAACAAGGTTTAAATCATTTAACCAATTTTAATTATTCAAAACATGAAACAAATTTTATATTTGGAAAGGTGGTTTAATTTTGCATGGAAAACATATTTCATTTGTGGAAATTGGATTTAAAATGAGCAAGTTATTATTTTGGCAATTTTAAATGCAATAATTAGGAAACAGTTGTTTTCAGAAATTTAAATTATTCAAAACAGCAAACAAAATTTATATTTGGAAAGTACATGAAAAGTTGATTGGAAAACATATTTAGTTTGTGGAATTTGGAATTTTTATGCTCAAGTTATGATTTTTGCAAGTTTAAGTGAATTTGACAAGTTTTCAAATATTGCACCAATTTAAAATATTCAAAACAGTAAACAAATTTTATATTTTGATAGAACATTTAATTTGGGACAGAAAACATACTAAAAATGTTGAAATTGGAGTTGGGATGAATTAATTATGCATTTTACAAATTTGGGCTGCAATCTGCCATTTTTAGTGCACTAGGGACTTTGGAATAATTGTTACAGGGGCTAGAATTAAAGATACAGGGGCTTGGTTGTGATTTCTATGAAGTGCTGTGACAAAACAATGGAAATAAAAAGGTTGGGTTTTTATTGAGGGAGGGGGGATTCGAACCCCTCACCTCCTGCTGTGAGGACAAGGAGGAGAACCAGTGGGATAGTGTGCTGTGTGTTGACAGGACGTGCAGCGTGGTGAGGTTATGGTTCAGAAACTGAACTGAAGTTAATTCGGAATAAAAGGCAGAAAAGGTGGGGGCTGGGGATTCGAACCCACGAGCGCTTGGGAGCGCGCTGCGGTCACTGCCACTGCGGTGGGCTTGATTTGGTGATAGGGGAGGGGCAGACGGGAGGATATGGTTCAGAAACTGGGTGCGATTTTTCTGAAACTGAAACTGTCACTGATCGCTGGCTGACAGGGAACGGAAGCAGCGATTTCCGGTGGTCACCTGCGCTGATGCGCTCGCGGGGCGCCGGGGTGCTGCGGCTCGTGCGTGTGCTTGGCGTGTGGGCTGCGAGAGGAGGAGGTCGATGGGGCGGGTACCTGAGCGGAATAGGAGGGCGGTCGGGGAAGCCGATCGTGGCGGACAGGGAAGGCCGGCGACGCAAAACCTCGACGGTGGCGGGGCTACGTCGCCTCCCCGGGCTGGCCGAGGGCATGGAGGCGCGGAGGACGTCCCCCCGGTTCCATTCCCGGGCACGGATGGTTCCGGAGGGGGCTAGGGCGACGGCGCCAAGCCCGCACCACCATGGCCATCTCTCCAGGTTCAGAAGCTTCAGGAAAAGGGTAGGCTTTTGGAAGGAAATCGAGGGGGGAGAGGGAGGATGGAGAAGGGGAAAAATGCGGCTAGGGTTAGGGCAGGGGAGAGCTCGAGGTACTGGAGTTATAGGAGGGGTGGAGGAGCATCAACCGTTGTCTCCCTGCTCTGCATACGTGTGCACCCTGGATGGTGCGCCGTACAGAGGAGGAAGACAACCCTCGAAGGGGTACTGGGCCTCTAGGGGGAGTTGGGCTGGGCCATGCCCCTCTCCCTGCTAGCTGTTCTATTTTTATTTTTATTTTCTTCTATTATTTTTTTTTGCAGCAAAGAATTGGAAGGAAAATAGATAGGTTTAGAGTTGCAAAAAATTTGGGAAAAATTACTGTGAGTTAATTAGGTCAAGGCCTACCAATTGTCAACTTTGGTTTTTTCAAAACATTTGAAATTTGATGCTGTTTGGAAATAAACCAAATTTGGGTGAATTTTTAATATTAATTGATCATTCATAAAACAAACCTTTAAATAGGGTAACCCCTATTGATTAAATAGAACAAATGTGATTATAAATTGTTTTGTATTTTTATAATTTTCAAATGAGGTGATGTTTGAGGATGCTTTGAATTTGGGAACAATTGGGAATTAATTAATTGAAATAAAAGTACCATTTTATTAGTTGATCAAACATGGAATAAAATAGAACAATTTGGTTGTTTTCATTTGTGATTTTTATTCCAAAAGTTGTAACAGAACAAGTATGAAAACAAAGCATTGGAAATTGTTTGATTTTCATTGTGAAAACAAAGAATAACAGATGCAAAACAAAAGAAACAAATGCAACAATATGATGACATGATGCAATACCTTAATAACAAGAAATCAAACATTCTAAATGGTAGGTTTTCATACTTGGGCTGTTACAAAACGCCCCCCCTTGAAGGAATCGCGCCCCGAGATTCCTACTGAGAAAAGAAAAGGTCCGGATACTTCTTGGGAAGATCTTCTTGAGCTGTGACACGTGAAACACATCGTGCACATTGGATAGTTTTTCTGGAAGTTCAAAACGATAGGAATTTCTGGCAACTCTTCTGGAAAGATGTCAGGGAATTCGCAAACCACCGGAACATTTTGAAATAAAGGGAGAGGTTTTGTATTGAGGGTGTATAGCTGGATAGAACTTGATTCATTTGGAGAATAGACTATCTGGAATGTGGTGATTCAGGAATGCTTCCTCGAAACAACCCCAGGTGATAGGAATGCCAGCTCTCATAGCCTGGAATCAACAACAACAACAACAACAACAACAACAACAACAACAACAACCTTTCTGGCCAGATAGACTTGATATTTGGGAAGTTTTGATTAGACATCGGTAGAAGAATTGAAGTGGAAAACAACAACAAGATTTCAACGGACGAAAAGGATGTCGAGAAGAACAGGATATCAACATCAGGGAAAACGAGAACAAAACTCCTTAGGTACTACGGAAAACCCATCCGGGCTTCTAAAGGATCAATATCTACTGCTTAAGGAATAGAGGATCTGCTTCCGGGGCTTACACGCCTCCGTTCTCAATCGTGAGTAGGCAACATGATAAATCATGTCACAACCACCTCCATTCCTATGGTCTAGTAGATATAGCTATCCTAGAGAAACCAGAATTCGTGAAATCCTAACTTGAAAGTTTAGATGAGAAGGGAAAAACAACGTTGCACTTCCTTACCAGAAAAAGGGAGGGTGGGTGGGGAAAGAAGAAAAAGAACAAAATTCTTACTCTCACGTTTCATTTTTCCTATATAGCTACAAAATAGTTTCTAGACTCAACTGCGACCAGTAAAAAGGGATCCTACAGGCAGACAGGCTCTGATACCATTTGTCGCACCCGGACTTCTAGGGGATACTCACAGTCCGTTAAACAGTAGATAAATGGCTTACGGGGCATACCGGCACCCGCATCTCAATATGAGCAGGCCAACACGTAAACGTGTGACAACCATTCTCTTACTATTCATCGTCTGCGCAAACCATCCCGTAGGAATCCAGATACTTCCGTTGACGTACTTCAAAACATACACACATGGTACGTCAACGGCATTGGAACAAGTGATATCACAACAGATCTCTACGACACAAAAGATGAAAATAAGTTGCAAATAGCTCTCATTAGAGCAGAGATAGCAAATACAATCATTCAGAGGACACATGTCCCAACAATTCATCATTACATCACAGCGGAAGCATTCAACATGTCTGAGTACAGACAAGAACCAAATGGGCCTAAGAGGCCGGAAACGAAAAGACGGAGCCCATCCACGAAGTCTCGGATCCTGCCCGGGTCCGCTATCTACTCGTCAGCAGTCTCGTCATACTCCACGTAGTAGCCACCATGTAGATCCTCGGAAACGTAGGTCTGCGGAAACCACAGCCCCAAAGGGGTCAGTACATAAACGTACTGGCAAGCAAGACTCACATTTCACCAAAGTGTAACCCGTCAACACCAAGCACAGATGCCTTGGGTTCAACGGAAGAGAGGGGATATAAAAGATGCTGCAACTGGCTGCTCTAAACAACTACAGAGTTACTACCACTCCCGGCTACCAGAAAGGAGATAAGATCGTGGATAGTAACCAACTGAAAGATAACTTCAAACAAACCCATCCTGGATCTCGCCCCTTATCCAAAGAAGCAATCCGAGGATAACTCACACAGTTGAGATAATGATGGTTCAAATTAGTGTGTCAATAAGCCTATTACTAGTCAAGTTATTAATCATTGGGTGTAAAGTTGTTAATCATTAGGTTTAAGTTGTCCTGAGTACTTGTTAGCCAGTACTTTCACCAAGTAATCCATAACCGCGGAAAACACGACTTCTCGAGAAGATTATCCCTGCAGGGTTGCACCAATTTGGCCGTACACGCATGAATAACCCGCCAGATGGAAAGGCCCTTCCACCAAGCGGGGCACTCAACACAACTCAACTCTTCTTCGCATCAAGCCCAAAGCACCTTGGGCGCACGGCTAATCAAGCCCAGAAGAAAATGGACCCTCAGAGCACTCTAAGACCGTGTCCCCCTATATGCCGACTACGAAAGTTCCACCCGGGTACCAAGGGCTCGCAAGATCATGCATGCAGCAAATGGAAAACCCGAACTAAATGAGGCGATTTGGACGAGATGCGAATCGAGTCAAACTGAGGGGGGCGCCCATACTCGCTTCCCACATGCGGGTAGTGCGCTCATCATGGATCAGTAGACAAGACCCTTTTCCTATTAGGGTCGACACTAGCAGGCCTCAAAACCACAAGGGCCTCCTGCCGGTGCCTTATCATAAAATTATTATTACCATTAGCATTAACAGGATTGATTGATTAACATCGAGCCCCCAGAACATAATGAAGTAATAACAGAAAGTAACGGGTAACAGACTCGAGCAAAACAACCTAAGCATGCTAGTAAGACACGGGCTCAACCAAAGGGGTGATAGGAGTGGAGGTGAGGCAATATCAAGGTTAAGGGATTCATGTGATGGGTTCGTAACAGAAACAACTACTACTAAGGCTAGCAGAAAAGATCAACGGAAAGTATCGGTAATCAATGTTGAAAGGAACACAGTGGTTCATGTGAGTGATAACTTGCCTGCAAAACCCAGTAGCCTGGTACTGAGCTAACTCCTTAGAAGGGGTGTCGTAAGGATCGTCGGTCTCAACGTCGTCGTGTATCCGAGAAGAAGCAAACAAGCAATGCAGAAAGATAAACAATCAATACCATGGCATAGTGCACAAACATGGGATGATGCATGACCATTTAATTGATGCATAGATATAAACTAAGTGACAAGATAACAACATGATTAAATGGACCCACACGCAATTGGATTGCATATGGAAAGCCCATGAATTATGGTTGAATTAATTGTTTTACAACTAATCATCATGTGGAAGTGAATTAGCATGATGCATGGATGAGGAAAACAGCAAAATAACAACAATAGAATCAATTGGAAATAAGGTTTACCAAGTTTAGAAATTCATTTATTAAGTTTTGGAATTTTGGTTACTTAAAGATGTCACACAAGCATTTGTTGTTTTCATCAAGTTAAATTGTTCAAAATAGATAACAGAGTTCATATTTGAAAAGAAAACAAGATTTTAGTTGGAATACATGTTTCACTTGTTGAAAAAGGATTTCAAATAAAGTATTTAGGAATTAAACAAGTTAAACAAGAATTAAATTGGAATTAATTCAAGTGTGGATGTTAATTGAATTTTATTTGATCAAGAAATTAAACCAAGTTCATATTTGAAAAGGTTATGCTTTGATGGTTTGAAAACATATTTTATATGTCCCAAAAGAATTTGTTTTGATCAAGTTATGAATTTAGCAATATTAAATGATTTAAACAAGGTTTAAATCATTTAACCAATTTTAATTATTCAAAACATGAAACAAATTTTATATTTGGAAAGGTGGTTTAATTTTGCATGGAAAACATATTTCATTTGTGGAAATTGGATTTAAAATGAGCAAGTTATTATTTTGGCAATTTTAAATGCAATAATTAGGAAACAGTTGTTTTCAGCAATTTAAATTATTCAAAACAGCAAACAAAATTTATATTTGGAAAGTACATGAAAAGTTGATTGGAAAACATATTTAGTTTGTGGAATTTGGAATTTTTATGCTCAAGTTATGATTTTTGCAAGTTTAAGTGAATTTGACAAGTTTTCAAATATTGCACCAATTTAAAATATTCAAAACAGTAAACAAATTTTATATTTTGATAGAAAATTTAATTTGGGACAGAAAACATACTAAAAATGTTGAAATTGGAGTTGGGATGAATTAATTATGCATTTTACAAATTTGGGCTGCAATCTGCCATTTTTAGTGCACTAGGGACTTAGGAATAATTGTTACAGGGGCTAGAATTAAAGATACAGGGGCTTGGTTGTGATTTCTATGAAGTGCTGTGACAAAACAATGGAAATAAAAAGGTTGGGTTTTTATTGAGGGAGGGGGGATTCGAACCCCTCACCTCCTGCTGTGAGGACAAGGAGCAGAACCAGTGGGCTAGTGTGCTGTGTGTTGACAGGAAGTGCAGCGGGGTGAGGTTATGGTTCAGAAACTGAACTGAAGTTAATTCGGAATAAAAGGCAGAAAAGGTGGGGGCTGGGGATTCGAACCCACGAGCGCTTGGGAGCGCGCTGCGGTCACTGCCACTGCGGTGGGCTTGATTTGGTGATAGGGGAGGGGCAGACGGGAGGATATGGTTCAGAAACTGGGTGCGATTTTTCTGAAACTGAAACTGTCACCGATCGCTGGCTGACAGGGAACGGAAGCAGCGATTTCCGGTGGTCACCTGCGCTGATGCGCTCGCGGGGCGCCGGGGTGCTGCGGCTCGTGCGTGTGCTTGGCGTGTGGGCTGCGAGAGGAGGAGGTCGATGGGGCGGGTACCTGAGCGGAATAGGAGGGCGGTCGGGGCAGCCGATCGTGGCGGACAGGGAAGGCCGGCGATGCAAAACCTCGACGGTGGCGGGGCTACGTCGCCTCCCCGGCCTGGCCGAGGGCATGGAGGCGCGGAGGACGTCCCCCCGGTTCCATTCCCGGGCACGGATGGTTCCGGAGGGGGCTAGGGCGACGGCGCCAAGCCCGCACCACCATGGCCATCTCTCCAGGTTCAGAAGCTTGAGGAAAAGGGCAGGCTTTTGGAAGGAAATCGAGGGGGAGAGGGAGGATGGAGAAGGGGAAAAATGCGGCTAGGGTTAGGGCAGGGGAGAGCTCGAGGTACTGGAGTTATAGGAGGGGTGGAGGAGCATCAACCGTTGTCTCCCTGCTCTGCATACGTGTGCACCCTGGATGGTGCACCGTACAGAGGAGGAAGACAACCCTCGAAGGGGTACTGGGCCTCTAGGGGGAGTTGGGCTGGGCCATGCCCCTCTCCCTGCTAGCTGTTCTATTTTTATTTTTATTTTCTTCTATTATTATTTTTTTGCAGCAAAGAATTGGAAGGAAAATAGATAGGTTTAGAGTTGCAAAAAATTTGGGGAAAATTACTGTGAGTTAATTAGGTCAAGGCCTACCAATTGTCAACTTTGGTTTTTTCAAAACATTTGAAATTTGATGCTGTTTGGAAATAAACCAAATTTGGGTGAATTTTTAATATTAATTGATCATTCATAAAACAAACCTTTAAATAGGGTAACCCCTATTGATTAAATAGAACAAATGTGATTATAAATTGTTTTGTATTTTTATAATTTTCAAATGAGGTGCTGTTTGAGGATGCTTTGAATTTGGGAACAATTGGGAATTAATTAATTGAAATAAAAGTACCATTTTATTAGTTGATCAAACATGGAATAAAATAGAACAATTTGGTTGTTTTCATTTGTGATTTTTATTCCAAAAGTTGTAACAAAACAAGTATGAAAACAAAGCATTGGAAATTGTTTGATTTTCATTGTGAAAACAAAGAATAACAGATGCAAAACAAAAGAAACAAATGCAACAATATGATGACATGATGCAATACCTTAATAACAAGAAATCAAACATTCTAAATGGTAGGTTTTCATACTTGGGCTGTTACATATCCTATGAAGAAATCCATGTTCGAAATGCAGATGAGATCTGCGTTTTCCAAAATCGTCGGGCGCTGCCCTTTCGATCCTGTCGTAGCACCTTAGATGTCGTTACGAGTTTCACAACTCTGGTAGATATCGTCTCTATGCATAACTTGTTTTTGTAGGATGTTGTGAATGGTATGGCTTATGTGCATGTGATGTGTGTAATACATAAGTGATCTGCGTATCATGTTATTGTCAGCCGGCTGGAGCCTAGGTGACGTCATATATTGTATAACGGCATGTGTGTCAGATTCTCTATGTAATTTTTTATTTACTAGATAGTGTAGCTTTTTGGAGAACCCGGATGACATGCAAGTCGATGTACAAGTCGGCTACATGGAGTAAGATGACACGTGACAAGAGTTGATACGAGTCGACTTACAAGCTTTGTGGAGATGGAATCACCATGAAGAGAGCCATGCCACTTCATATTATAATTGCTTTATTTGTGTTACTGTTATGTCTCTTTTTACCTCTATTTAGATAGTTGGTAGATTTTAATCCCTCAAAGAAGGCTAGTCGGTCGCCCCGCCAGTGCTGCACCATCACAAGTCGTTGTGGGGCTCGGGGCGAGGTAGGTTGGGAGCCGGGGCATGTGATGCCATCCGACTAACAGGAGTCGTATTGGATACGGTTGGCAAGGTGTTGCCTACCTAGATCACTTGACGGCTAGCGGTGATGCTAAACCTCACTAGTCGGCTTGCTTATTTAGAATCTTGAATCACTTAGAAACCATCGGAGGGGTGTTGGTTCTAGTGGGAGCATAAGTATTAAAGCGTTTAATATGCCTGCTCTTTTATGACTACATGTCTTAAGTGTTTCGCATATTTTCTGTTGTAGATCAATAACACCTAGCAACCTTCCCCAGTTGCCCACTTTTGCGTTGAGGTCAATCCTAGAGAAAGATAAACTTAATGGAACTAATTTCACCAACTGGTACCGTAATTTGAGGATAGTCCTCAAGCATGACAAGAAAGACCATGTTCTAGACACTCCACTTCCAGATGAGCCTGATGATGATGCGACAGTCGCTGTCATGAATGCCTACCTTAAGACTAGAGATGATTCTATAAAAATTAGCTGTCTTATGCTTGCACACATGGAACCGGACTTGCAGCAGCAGTTCGAGAATGTTGATGCCTACGATATGATCGAAAGCCTCAAAAGTATATTCCAGGCTCAGGAAAAGACCGAGAGTATCAAGTCTCTCAAGCTTTGCTGGGTTGTAAGCTCAAAGACGGCGATCCACTGAGTCCGCATGTAATCAAGATGACTGGTTATGTCAAGTGTTGATGGTGCAGAATAAGTCTAAGTTCAATAAGAGTTCTTGGACCAAGAAGAAGAAGGATAAGTCAGGAGGCAACGCCCATGGCCCTATCCAGAGCGCTTCCTCAAGGACTAAGCCATCTCCTACAGCTGGAGCCAATTGCTTCTATTGCAAGCAGGATGACCACTGGAAAAGGAACTGCACCAAGTATTTGGCTGACAGAGCCAAGAGTGGAGGTGTGACTTCCAACTCAGGTACGCTTGTATGCAATGTTATAAAAATTTATCTTGCTGATGCACCTAACAGTTCTTGGGTATATGATACCGGATCAGTTATTCATATATGCAACTCATTGCAGGGACTGGTAAGAACTAGGAGTGTGGCGAGAGGAGAGGTTGATATTCGGGTCGGTAACAAGGCGAGAGTCGATGTGTTGGAAGTCAGCACGATGCAACTTCATTTATCTTCAGGATTTTGAATGGAGCTGAATAATTGTTATTATGTTCCAGTGCTTAGTCAAAACATTATTTCCGCCTCATGTTTGATGAGACAAGGTTATGAGTCGAATATTAAGAATAATGTTTGTTGTTTATATTTGAAAGATATGTTTCATGGCTTTGCACCCGTTCAGGATGGGTTATTTATTTTGAATCTTGATAGTGAACTCGTCTATAATATAAATGTGAAAAGGTTGAAACGAAATGATCTAAATATGACTTATTTTTGGCACTGTCGGCTTGGTCATATAAGTTGGAAGCGCATGAAGAAGCTTCATGATGATGGACTTCTAACTTCGTTCGACTTAGAGTCATTCGAGACATGCGAATCATGCCTACTCAGCAAAATGATCAAGACACCTTTTGCAAGGAGTTGTGAAAGGGTGTCCGACTTGTTGGAACTAATACATAGTGATGTATGTGGTCCAATTAGCATGACAGTCAGAGGTGGTTATGTGTACTTGATTACCTTCACTGATGATTTGAGTAGGTATGGATATATCTATTTAATGAAACACAAGTCGGAAGCCTTTGAGAAATTCAAGGAATTCTAAAGTGAGGTACAAAATCAACTCGGCAAGAAAATAAACTTTCTACGGTCGGACCATGGAGGCGAGTACATGAGCCATGAGTTTGATGACCATCTAAAGAGTTGTGGAATAGTTTCTCAACTCACTCCGCCGGGTACACCGCAGAGGAACACTGTATCGGAACGGAGAAATCGGATCTTGTTGGACATGGTACGATCAATGATGAGTCGGACAAATCTACATTTATCATTTTGGGGTTATTGTCTAGAAATTGCAGCGTTCACACTAAACAGAGTATCATCAAAGTCAGTAGAGAAGACACCGCATGAGATGTGGACTGGCAAAAGGCCAAGTTTGTCTTTTCTTAAGATTTGGGGTTGTGAAGCATTTGTCAAGCGACTTCAGTCGGACAAGCTCACGCCCAAGTCGGATAAGTGTATTTTCGTGGGGTATCCAAGGGAAACCTTGGGGTACTACTTCTACAACCGGAAAGAGGGCAAAGTGTTTGTCGCTCGGAATGGTGTCTTCCTTGAGAAAGACTTTCTCAATCGGGGAGTCAGTGGGAGCACAGTGCAACTTGAAGAAATTCGAGAGGAACCGGCTAGGGGCAAGTCGGCAAGGGCCTTGGAGGCTGAGCCGGTCGTGGTACCTACGCCGGTAACAACACCTGAACCACGGAGATCTGCCAGATTACAAAATTCTCGTGATGTTTTACTGTTAGACAGTAACGAGCCGGCAACTTATTCAGAAGCGATGGTGGGATCTGATTCTGAGTCATGGCTTGGATCCATGAGATCCGAGTTAAAGTCCATGGATGAAAACCAAGTTTGAAATTTGGTTGATCTGCCAGACGTTGCAAGACCCGTCGAGTGCAAATGGGTCTTTAAGAAGAAAACTGATATGGATGGAAATATTTCCGTCTATAAAGCACGACTTGTCGTGAAGGGGTTCCGACAGGTTCAAGGAGTTGACTATGGAGAGACCTTCTCGCCCGTAGCGATGCTTAAGTCAGTTCGGATCATGTTAGCCATAACAGCCTATTTTGACTATGAGATATGGCAGATGGATGTCAAGACGCCTTTCCTTAATGGAAATTTAACAGAGGACGTGTATATGATACAGCCCAAAGGTTTTGTCGATCTAGCTAATGCTGACAAGGTATGCAAACTTCAGAAATCCATTTATGGGTTGAAGCAAGCATCTCGGAGTTGGAACATTCGCTTTGATGAGGTAGTGAAATCGTTTGGCTTCATCAAGAGCGATCATGATTCTTGTTTATACAAGAAGTTTAGTGGGAGCAAAGTAAATTTTTTAATCTTATATGTGGACGATATATTACCGATGGGAAATGATGTCATGATGTTGCAATAAACCAAAGAATCGTTGGAAAGGAGTTTCTCAATGAAGAATTTGGGTGAGGCGACTTACATACTGGGAATCAAGATCTATAGAGATAGATCAAGGCGGCTAATTGGATTGAGTCAGAGTACATATCTCGACAAAGTTTTGAAGAAATTCAAAATGGAAGAGTCTAAGAAGGGGTTATTACCGATGTCTCAAGGTGTAAAACTTAGCAAGACTCGGTGTCCTTCGACGACTGATGAGCGAAGCCGGATGAGTGTGATTCCGTATGCTTCAGCAGACGGATCCATCATGTATGCCATGATTTGTACTAGGCCAGATGTTTCCTATGCTCTAAGTGTAACGAGCAGATACCAGGATGACCCTGGCGAAGCCCACTGGGCAGCGGTTAAAAACATCCTTAAGTACTTGAGAAGGACTAAGAAAATGTTCCTAGTTTATGGAGGTGATGAGGAATTCAGTGTAAATTGCTACACAGATGCGAGTTATCTCACTGACTCAGATGATTCTCGTTCGCAATCTGGATACGTGTTCCTCATGAACGGAGGGGCTGTGAGCTGGAAGAGTTCCAAGCAAGATACCGTGTCTACATCTACGACAGAGACTGAGTATATCGCTGCCTCGGAGGCTGCAAAGGAAGTTGTTTGGTTCAGGAACCTCCTGATAGATCTTGGTGTGGTTCAGAACGCGTCCAATCCATTGGACGTATATTGTGACAACAATGGTGCTATCGCACAACCCAAGGAACCTAGACAACACCAGAAGAACAAACATATACTCATGTGTTACCACCTCATTCGCCAGTTTGTCGAACAAGGTGATATCAATTTATGCAAAGTACACACGGATGCAAACATTGCAGATCCGTTGACAAATGCGCTACCACGTCCAAAGCATTAGGGGCACATGAGAGGTATTTGCATTCGATGCCTAGGCATATGATGTCGAGTTGATTGACTGTAGTGCAAATGGGAGATTGTTGGGAGTATGCCCTAGTGGCAATCATGTATGATGTAATTCCCAATGTATTCATAAATTTATTAACTTTTCCTTGTTTTGAACATCCGATATATGTCATTGAATATGTGATTCGATTGTGGAACTATGTATTCATGTTGTTCATGCTAAATTGTCCTTGGTCATTAAGGTTGTACTGTACCCACACCCTAGACTAATGTGAGTATTGACCGATGACACGGTTCCACTTGTCATGGGCAAGGCGATGCCATTCCAACGCTCACAGACTCGGCTAAAGAGTTTAGCAAGTCGGTCTGACCCATATTGAGATGCAACGAGTAAGTCGTCATTTGCATGTCTCAATCAATGTAATCCTTAGACATGAGGTTGTTGCACAATCCGAGTTGTGAATCAACGACTTATGTTCTGTCAAACGTTGTTCCGTGACAAGACAGTTATAAAGGCAGAGTTCGGGTCGAATGAGAAGCAAGCTACGTGATATGGATAATCAAGATGGGATTTCGCCCCTCCGACTGGAGAGATATTCTCCGGGCTCTCTCGAGTGATGTGATTCCGGAAGCATGACCATGAGCGACTCAGTTAAGTGTTAACTGGGTCTATTGACTAAGAGTTAGTCAGATGAATCATATATCACGGACCGAGAAGAGAGTTGAGATATTTAAGGGATGACGATAATTCGCCTATAGTTCGACAAGGTTTATCGTGAGGCAAAAGGGACTCAGATGAAAGTCACATTCGAAGGTATGTCGTCATGACTCAATTGGCACTTGGGAGTCGGCACGTTCTGCTAGGAGCCGCTACCGATTGATCGATTGAGAGTCGGACTCCAATCGTGTCCAAGTCTCCTTGAGGCTGCAGGGTCGCACACTTAAGAGCGGGAGCAAGTATATTGGTCGGGTTGGACCCGAACCGGAAATTGACTAAATTAGTGAGTTGTACTCACAGAGGGAATGGGCCACAAGCGTTGTGCAGCCCACTCCCACTCGCTATATAAAGAGGGGCTCAGGTTGCCCAACGTGCATAAGTTTTCACTCCTATGCGTTTGTAATCCTAGCCCCACTCAGTCCAGCCGCCGCACCGGACCTAGCAGTCCGCCGTCCGAGCTCCTCCTCGTACGTGTGGATACCGGCAGAGGTGTTGTACGTTCAGCACTTCGACGATCGCGGGATTGGATCGGCTGGATCGGATCGTGGGACTACACTTCATCGACGTGCTTCATCGATAATCCGCACCTGTGCGTCTAGTGGTAATCCTCGTGGCCTTCTACCTCGGCTAGATCTTAGAAGTACCGCGTAGAAAAGTTTTGTTTATCTCTACGCGTTCCAACAATCGGTTCCACCCGAAAGCTTCCGTCGACCTCCGCAACCTCTGGCGACGAGGGAGCCATGGAGGTGGAGGCGACGATGGCGCCGTGGAGGGAGGCTGCGCCATGGACGTGGAGGAAGGCCACGACGGTGCCGAGTCCCGCCATGGAGGAAGGCCACGACAACGACGAGTCTCTCCATGGAGGAAGGCCACGATGGCGCCAAGACCCTCCATGGCGGGGCCGAGTCCGGCCATGGCGGCGCCGTGGGATATGGATCTTGGTTTGAAATTCTTTTTTTGATTTTTTTAATCTAGGGTTGAATCCTGCCGATTCATGGTCTTGTGTGGATCTTGCGGATTTGAGAAACTTGCTAATACATGGATCCTAAAGTTTCTATTAGTTTATAATTCCAAAATTATTCTATTAGTACATTATTCCAAAGATGAATCTAATTTCTTTTCAGTACATGAATCCGAAAATCAAACTTGTTAGTACAAAAACTTGATAGTACAAAATCAAGTGCATGTGATTCTTCTGTTAATACAGAAACCCGAAAACTTTTGTAATGCATTAACAAAAATCAAAAAAGAAAAAAAAAAGTGAGATTCTGAAAAAATAGCTCGTAAATTGATTAATACATAATAAAAGATAATCATCGTTAAGTGTAGTTTAAGACCAATCGACCAATTTAATTGAGGGAGTTCAGTAGTATTAATGTTTAAAGTTCGGGGAGTTGACCGTAAAATTGGTTGCACGAATCTTGAGACAATGAATGGTGAGGATAGCTAAGAGAGATCCATCTAATTGTTGCATTGAGTATTCGCCACCCTATTAGTTAATTCCTGCATGTTCCATGTCTTGGTAATTTTCAGGTACTCAGACTAGTCACAATGGGGAGTATCATTTACTAGTATCATGCATATGATACTAGTCTATGTTACCACTTCCACAATGCATAGTAACATATTTGTGGTATCATATACTAGTATATTTATTAGCTTATAGACTCATCTTGTCTTGGAAAGCGTTATGTTACGGTATCTACCTATGATACCACTAACACCTCTCTCCTTATTAAATGAGTGCCACATCATCTTTTTTGCTTATGTGGAACTTATGATACCACCTATGTTACTCCCATTGTGGCTAGTCTCACCGTGCTGCTATAAAGAGGGATTTCGTCTTTAATGTAGCACCGCGCTATTTGATAGAATACGTATTTACTATATACGTATATGTAATCATGTTGTAACTCTATGATGCTAATATATAACCGGACGACCCCCCGTGTTGGGGTTGTGCGTTTCACCCTAAACCCTATTTGTCTTACATGGTATTAGCCTAATTCGATCCTATGAATTCCGCCGCCTCCGTCTCCTCCTCCGCCGCTGTCGTCCACTCTGACGCTACCTCGGCTCTCTTTACGGCGTCATCCAAGGCACCCTCTGCATCTGACCTTGCCGCGATACATCCTTCCGTCCCCGTGACCACCATGTCCTCCGGCTCTTCTTTCTCTGGACCGATCTACTTCGGCCAACACATCACCGTCAAACTCACCGCCGAGACTCATTTCCTATGGCGCGCCCAGGTTGTCTCCCAGCTCCGGAGCAATCTCCTCCATGGGTATGTTGAGGGCACCTTCCCGTGTCCTCCTTCTACCATCTCTACCCCTAAGGAAGGTGGTGGTGCCCTCGATGTTACGCCCATCCCCGCCTTTGCGGCTTGGGTACAGTAGGATCAGGCCATCTTGTCGGCCATCATGTCCTCCACGACGCCGGTTGTCGGCGCCATGATTATGTTTGCCGAATCTTCGGCTCAGGCGTGGACTATCATCAAGCACACTTACACTGCTCAATCATCCTAACAGTTTTCTATTGCCGTCTACTTCACAAAGATCCAAACCCTCGCCCACACTCTTGCTTCGATTGGTTAACCACTCCGCCCCTATGAGTTCAACAATTTTGTGTTGGATGGTCTTGATGAGGAGTATGATTCCCTTGTTGATCTTGTTCGTGACCGTGACGTTCCGATGCCGTCCCACGACCTCTATGCTCGCCTCCTATCCACAGAGCAGCGTGTCGATGGTCGCCGTGCCGTGGACCATCAGGCCAATGCGACTCGCTTCGGCAAGCAGACCAAGGCGCCACATCCGGGGGTCCTTCTTTGCCTTACCGCCCCGGTCCGTCTGCACCGACAAAGCCTGCTGGTTTTCCACCTCGGCCTGCTCAGGCTACTGGTGCTTGCCCTGAGCCTCGCCCGGACTGGCGTACTGGTCGTGATGATGGCCGACAAGGAGGGTTGCATGCCATGACCATATGCCAACTTTGTGATGCTCCTGGCCATGTTTCTGCACGCTGTTTCAAGCGGTTTGATTAGCTGTTTCTTGGTATGCACAATGATGGGCGTTTCCTTCAATGTCAACTTTCTATGGCCAATCATGCGTATGGCCCCTCAGCATAGCCTAGCCTCAGGGACACACCTCCACTCTTCCGGTTGATCCTACTTGGTACGTGGATTCGGGAGCTACTGACCACTTTGCTGCCGAGATGGAGAAACTCCATATGAGGGAGACATATCAGGGAAAGGACCAGGTTCATACGGCCAACGGCTCAGGTATGCGTATACTTCATGTTGGTCAAGCAATCCTTCCTACTCCCTCGTCTAGGCCTCTTTATTTTCGCAATGTTCTTCATGTCCCTCCTGTCGCTAGAAATTTATTGTCAGTCCATAAACTTTCTCATGATAATAATGTTCTTGCTGAGTTCCATCCTAACAGTGTTTTTGTTAAGGACCTGGACACGCGGGCAATAATTCTTAGAGGTCTATGGCGGGGTGGTCTGTACGCGCTTGATGCTCCTGCAGTCAAACAAGTTCTCAGTACTGTTAAAGCTTCGTCTATGCAGTGGCATGCTCGCTTAGGTCACCCTTCATCACAGATTGTTCAGCATGTCCTAAGTCGTAATAATCTTCCCATAGTGTCCAATAAAAACAATTTAGTGTGTGATGCATGTCAGCAAGGCAAGAGTCATCAGCTTTCTTTTTCACTTTCTCAGCATGTAATAACTGCTCCTTTAGAGCTTATTTATTCAGATGTGTGGGGCCCTGCCCAAACTTCAGTAAGTGGTCATAATTACTATGTCAGTTTTGTGCATGCTTATAGTCGTTTCACATGGTTATATCTCATTAAACGTAAGAGTGATGTTTTTGATGTTTTCTTACAGTTACAGTCCCATGTTGAGCGTCTGCTTAAACACAAAATTGTGCATGTTCAGTTTAATTGGGGTGGCGAGTATATCAAACTCGATGCTTTCTTTCAAAAGATAGGCATCTCTCATCGTGTCTCATGTCCCCATACACATCAACAAAATGGTAGTGCTGAACGAAAACACCGCCACATAGTTGAGACTGATCTTGCCTTACTTGCACATGTCTCTGTTCTATTTCGGTTCTGGAGTGATGCTTTTGTGACCGTTTGTTTCCTCATTTATCGTATGCCCACACGTGTCATTGATATGCAGACTCCTCTTGAACGTATTTTGGGAGAAACACCTGACTATACGTTCTTTAAGGTGTTCAGATGCGCATGTTGGCCCAATCTACGTCCATGTAACAAGCATATACTTGAGTTTCGTTCCAAAAAATGTGTTTTACTAGGGTATAGTCCCCTTCACAAAGGTTACAAGTGCCTTCATGTTCCCTCCAACCGTGTCTATATCAGTCAGGATGTTGTCTTTGATTAACTTGTTTTTCCCTTCTCTAATTTACCACCCACTGATTCTCCTATTTTTTCATCTGTTCTTTCTGTCTCGCTTGACCAATTTGAAGATTATGCGCATGCACCGTCGTTGCTTCCTAACCATGGTGCAGGTACTGGTTGAGGAGCACGTCTTGAGCTCCTTGAGGAACCATCGGCGCCGGTCTCTACCCGCGATGGGGTCCTGCACGACAACGTCGGTGCATGCAGTGGGCTGCTCTTCGAACACCGTCACGTGGACTTGGTTCACCACCGGTCCACCATGCGGCGCCTCCTGATTCGCCTGCTTCGCGCGCCCACACGCGGTCTTCAAATTTGTCCTCAGTAAATCTCCCGATGGGTAATACTTTGCGCTAAGAATCCTTGCACACAAAGACTCAGCCTCCTCCAATAATCTCCAGATTTGTTTAGCTAGCTTTGCCAAGTTAAAGCAGTGTAGATCACGGAAACCCAATCCTCCTTGTTTTTTGGGGTACACATTTTCCACCAAGAATACCAATGCATACACTTCTTTCCATACTTTTCTCCTCACCAATACCTAGCAATTGCTGCAGAGACAACTTTACAAATTCCCTTAGGCTGTGTTTGGATGTTTGAATTGGAGGGCTTGGAATTAAATTGATACAAATACCAAATTATCCTTTGTATTGAAATGGGTTCTAATGCCAATTCTAGTGTTTGGTTGTGCAAAATATTGGTATTTGGAATCAAATAGAGCAGTCGATTCCAATTTCGTGTTTGGATGCATAATCTAGTTGAATTCGGGCAAAGAGGAGTTCCCTAGAGTAGTATAGCCGGTGTTGAGGAAGAACAGGGACAAGAGATGGCCGGAGGTCCCCTAGCCGGATGTTGTCGCCGTTGTTCCCCTTCCCACCGATGTTCTGCTCCCGCCCATTGATCTAGGGTTAGGGGCTGGCCTAGAGGGGAAGGACGCCGAGGGAGAGGAGAGAAAGGGAGAAGAAGCCGCCGCCCGTCCGTCGTTGCTCCCCCTCCCGTCGTTGTTCCTCCTCCCGCCGGTCGATCTAGGGGTACTTGCAGGTCGCGTACAGAGTAAGAACGGGGGCAGAGAGGATTAGGCGAGGGGAAGAGGAGGACGGGGAAGGGGAGAGGGAGAGGAGGACGGGAGGATCTTAGGTGTTACCGCCGGCGTGGGGTTCCTCCTGGTCGAGCGTCGGGTGAAGCTCCAGGTCGAGCTCGCATCTCGGCCTGCTCGCTGCCGAGTCCCTCGAAGCGGTACGCGAATTCCTCACGATACAGAGGCAGTGGGCTCCGTATTGGCTGAGGACGTGCGGACAAAGCGCTAGGCTGGGCTCGGAATTGAAACCATTTTCCACGCCCAAACACCGTGACATCCAAACGGTGGAATTCAGGAGCGTGAATACCAAATGGCCAGTACCAAGGTCCAATTCATACATCCAAACACAGCCTTAGGTATTTTGAAAATCGACATTGCATATGTAGGAATTGCTTGGGTCACTGCCTTCAATAAAATTTCCTTCCCTACCGTTGATAGGTTCTTCTCGTACTAGCCATAAACTATCTTACATACTCGATCAACAAGATGTTGAAAACAATCAGACCTATCAATGCCAACTTGTGTTGGTAGACCAAGATACTTCTCATTCATAGCCTCATAATCAATATTTAGCACCGTGCAAACCTCACTCTATTCTGCATCCCGAGTATTAGGACTAAAAAATATACTAGATTTTGGGTCACTCACCATCTGCCCCGAGCTTGCACAATATAAATCTAACACCTTCCGAAGAGTAGTAGCGTTTGCCATATCACCCTTCATCAGAATCAGAGAATCGTCGACGAAAAGTAAATGCGATACCGCCGATGCCTCACGGAAAACTCTAACTCCTTGTAAGCCACCAATCTGCTCTTCATGTGTTAGTAAGTTGGACAAGCCCTCTGCACAGAGTAATAAATATGGTGAGAGGGGGTCTCCATGCCGTAACCCCTTAGTAGGTGTAAATTCCTATGTCTCGTCCGAGTTAAACCACACTCTGTAGTTCACTGTTGTCACACATGTCATATTAAGTTTATCCATCTTTGATCAAAACCCAGATTTTGCATAATATCCTTCAGAAAGTTCCACTCAACGCGGTCATATGCCTTATGCATATCAAGTTTGATAGCACATAATCCATTTTTTTCCTGTCGCAATCCTTCCAGCTTATGCAGACAATCGTATGCAACTAACACGTTGTCCGTGATCAAGCGTCTAGGGACAAAAGTGATTTGATTCATGCTAATGATCTCTGGTAATAGCACCTTCAACCTATTTGCAAGAATCTTCGAGATGATTTTATAGAGCACATTGCACAGACTTATCGGTCTAAACTGAGTTATCAATTCTGGTTCATTCACCTTTGGGATCAGCACTATAGCCGCCTAATTCCATCCATCGGGTATGGATCCCGAGTTAAGAGCATCCAACACTTCCTTAGTCACAACTTCACCGATTAATGACCAATTTTTTTTTGAAGAAAATAGCATGCATGTCATCCGTTCCAGGGGACTTAAAATCACCAATTGCAAACAGAGCCCTCTTTACTTCTTCAGTGTACGGCGCCAAAAGCTTCTCATTAATCTCCAATGTTACTTTCGGATTCACCTTATCTAGCAGCTCCTCATTATTCCCATTAGCCTCTGAAGTAAACAATAAGGAAAAATAGTTGGTAATTAGTGGTTTGATCATACTATTTCCTTCCCTCTAGTTACCGTCAGGGTCTTTTAGCTTTACTATCATGTTCTGTTTTTTTGCGCCCTGGCATAATTATGAAAATAAGAAGAATTCCTATCCCCATATGTGCTAGCCAATTTGCTCTGATGCGTTGCATTTTGTAAACTTCTTCCTGTTCCAAGACTTTCTCAATTTCTTCTGTCAACTCCTCTTGCTTCTGTACGTTCAAATCTGTCATATTATGTCTCAGTACATGCTCTAACTGACGCAACAAATCACGCAATCGCACCCTCGGCTTCTTGAGAACCGATGCGTCCCATTTATGAAGAGAATTTTGTACAGCCACGACAGCCGTTGCGACGTCCCCATTGCTATTCTTCGTCTCTTCCTCCCAAGCTGAGAAAACCACATCACCAACACCTTCCTCTATCAACCATTTTGCTTCAAAATGCTTTCTTCTGACACGACCCGACATGGCCGCATTCTTGTAATATTCGGTATCTAGCCGGATAGGTCTATGATCTGACCGTGGCACCTCCCTATTTTGTACACACACATAAGGGAAGGCCTCGACCAACCCTCATTTGCACATGCTCGATCCAGCCTCTCTCTAATGCCCGAACTTTGTCTGCTTTTCTTCCGCCTCCACATGAATTTATCTCCAATATACCCTAGATCCTCCAGCCCACAGTCGGAAAGAGCATCCTGAAAGCTTGCATATAAGGTATAGTTCTCGGGTTGCCTCCTTCTTTCTCCGAGCTATAAAGTATCTCATTCCAGTCACCAAGAACTACCCATGGCCGAGAGGACTGTCCATGGATTTCTCTCAGTCTCTCCCATGTTTTGTACTTGTTCTCCCATGCCGGTTCTCTATATATTCCAGTCAGATGCCATTCCCCATCCGATTGGTTACTATTGATTACAACATCAATATAATTCGAATGGATGGTTTTTAGGTCAACACTCACACTATTCTTCCACAACAGTAAGCCTCCCCTTCTTCCACCACTTTCTGCCACCAATGCCCAATTCATCCTTAGCTTCACTCGTAACCTTTCCCCTCCTTTCTATGTGTTTCCGAGAGAAACATGATGTCTGAATCACAATGCTCCTAGATGTCCTGGAGCGCACGAACTGCCGCAGCCTTTGCCAAGCCACGGCAGTTAGAGGCTAGGGCTCTCATTATTCCCGGCGGCGCCCTTCCAGGGAGCCCGCCAATAGGATTATATTTGTGTTGTTTTGTACCTCCGATGTCTTTGCTCGCTTGTTCCCCATACTGTCAACTGTATTAGCACTTTCCGAGCCTTTCTCTTCCGCGTTTAGCATCTCATCCTCCTCCCCATTTTCTCGGAGTGTTAGCAGATTATTCACTCCCTTATCTATATGTTTTGCATTCTCTTCTCCTCCCTCTGAGAATAGACGTTTCTTTGCTGCAGCCTCATTTTCTCTCATGACAACATTCAATGATTTTTGGGGGCTATTGCTTGTACCCGTAAATCATCGTCCTCTTGGCTGTTTGTTGGGGCCATCCACCCCCTCCCCTTCCTACATTACCCTCTCTTCCAAACATGCCTCCTCTCGTGTTACTCAATCTACCCCTTGGCTTTGAGTTAATCGGGGGATTTGCATATAACCAGGTTTTGAATTTTAGATTCTTCTCCTCGTGGACTCCTCTCCTGCATTCCTTCAACTCATGGCCAAGTTTTCCACATACTGCACAAAATGTGGCTAGCTTCTCATACCTCATGATAAAGAGGTCCATGAAACCCTTACGGACTATAGAAAACAAAGCGAGTGAGAGGTTGCCGAACATCATAATTGACGCGCACTCTCACATAATTCCCTCTATTTCTTTCAGGTCTAACCTCCAAAACCTTTAGACCTTGCTTTTCAACAAGCTGGGTAACAATCCTGGTCTTTCAATATGCTTCTGGGAGCTCATGTATATGTGCCCACATCGGCAGATAGTTGAGCTCCACCTCCTCTGCATGTGAAAAACCATCATAACTTTCAAACAAGTCAGCCCAGTTTCAGAAGAGCCAAGGACCCTTCTCTTTGACACTTTCCCAGTCTCCTAAGCAAAACACCTGCACGATGAACAAATTATCTCCAATCTTCCTAAACCTTACACTTTGGGCAAGGTTCCATGCTGCACACATCTCCCCATAGAACGCTAATGGGCTGAAAGATTTCTCTGTCCGTACGCGAGCAAGGGCTAGCCACTGCGCGTGTTTTTTCGATCTCTTGTTCCTCATCATCTATGATTACGTTGTTGAAATCGTCCTCCTGGAGATCCATATCTCCTAGCATTACATCGATGGGCCGTGGCTGCTTCGCCTTCGAATCCCCACTAGTCCCCGACTGCGCATCCGATATAGAAGCCATCTCTTTCGAAGTCACCGAAATTGCACCGAAAAACCCTAGGTTCCCTCTCGTTTCTGATCGCACAAACCAAGGTCGGGTAGGAGAACGAAGTCTCCCCCTTAATCCAACCCGAGAACGCTACTCAGAATCCGGGGGGCTCGGATTGGAACCGGATAGATACTCTCGCCGTCGAGAGGAAAAAATACCTAGCTGCCTAAGGTTTGATCAAACCACTAACCGTCTCCCTGTGTCTCTATAGCAGATGCCATGTAAAGTTTGAGATCGTCAACAAATATCCACCGGGGAGACGGTCCTCAAGGAGGTACCCCCATTCATCTCATGCCGCTCTGTTCATGGAATTCAGTACATGTTTTTGCAATGCTGCTTATTGTACACTCATTTGAAGTGTTCAAAATTCAGAAATTTCGGTAAACTGAATTTTACTATCTATATGGTTCACACAAGACAAATTCATGATTGCAATACAGATAAATCATGTCAGTCTGTAAAACATCAGATGCGTGAAAAATAAGACTTTTCTAGTCTAGCTACGAAATTACGAATCATGTCCTCTATTACCATCATTTCCCCTTCTACTAACCACAAAAAAAATCTAATACTGATACTGATAGTGGAAGGCTTGGTTGGAGTTGCACGTGCTGAAATCTGACCACTGATACTGACAACAGCTGGTGCTGGTGTCGGAGCATTGCAACCCGTCGGCCTGCCAATGCGCCGCGTAGCTGTTGTTCGTCTCGAGGCAACCGAAGTTCTCCTTATGCTAATGCACCAATATTATCACACCACAACACTGGAGGTTGAGTTTGAACAGTTCCAAGTTCTTGCAAAAATGACTGTACCCAAACAAGCTCCGTTGTAGCATTACCAAGGGCTTTATATTCAGACTTAGTACTTGAGCGAGAAACTGTAGATTGCTTACGAGCACTCCAGGCGATCAAATTTCCTCCATAGAATATAGCATATCCCCCCGTGGATCGCTGATCATCCATATTTCCAGCCCAGTCCGCATCCGAAAACGTCGAGAGCAATGAAGAAGAGGAAGACCAGAACGTAAGACCACAGTCAATAGTAAAGCGCACATACCGAAGGATGCGTTTAACAGCAGACCAATGAGGATTACGTGGCTCATGAAGATATTGACACACTTTGTTGATGACAAAGGAAAGATCGGGTCTAGTGACCGTAAGATACTGAAGGCCACCAACGATACTGCGATAATGTGTCGCTTCCTTAGGTGAAAGAACATCACCATCACTGCTGCAAAGACGCCCAGAAGAGGACATGGGAGTAGCACTAGGGCTACACTTCAACATACCAGCACAAGCAAGAAGCTCCAGAGCATACTTGCGCTGTCGAAGAACAAGACTGCCCGAGTGTGATGAAGAATTCACCTCAATTCCCAGAAAATAATGAAGAGTGCGAAGATCTTTAACTGAGAATACAGACCGTAGTTGAGCAATAAGCTTGGGAATAGCAGGCTCAGTCAAACTGATAACAATAATGTCATCAACATATACCAATAGGTACATAATCATGCGAGGACGCCGTAAAATAAATAGGGACGTGTCAGCCACAGATGGTGAGAACCCCAAGGAACCAAGAACTGAGCTGAGACGAGCATGCCATGCACGGGGAGTCTGCTTGAGCCCATAAAGAGATCTAATCAGCTGACAATAGTGTCCAGGTTTATCAGGATCAGTTAAACCAGGAGGTTGTCTCATATAAACCTGCTCGTCAAGAAAACCATTGAGGAAAGCATTCTTAATATCCAGCTGGCGAAGATGCCATTTGTTAGAGAGAGCCATAGAGAGCAATAAGAGAACAGTTGCAGGCTTAACCACAGGACTGAACGTCTCATCATAATCAAGACCATACCGTTGTTTGAACCCTTTAGCAACAAGACGAGCTTTGTACCTCTCAATTGAGCCATCAGCATGAAGTTTGACTTTAAAAATCCAGCGAGAATCAATCAAATTAACCCCAGGAACAGGAGGCACCAATTTCCAAGTGCCATTACCTTGAAGTGCAGAATATTCTGCTTCCATAGCAGTACGCCAGTGAGGTATGCGAAGGGCCTCATGATAGTCACGTGGTTCCGCGGAACTCCTGGAAGTTGTATACGCTGCCACAATACTATGCCACACCACTGTACCATCTTTGGGCACCAATGGCTTCCGTATGCCATTCTGTAGACGGGTAACCGGCCGAGAGGGGACAAATTCGAGAGGAATCGTCTAGGGGCGAGTTGGCGAGCGCCTTGGAGGCTGAGCCGGTCGTGGTACCTACACCGGTTACAGCACCTGAACCATACACGAGCAGGAGCCAGAGGCGAATCAGGTGGCGAAGGCTGTTCTGCAGACTGTGGTGACATCGACGGAGAATTATTCCCTGCATGTGCGCTGGCCTGCATGTGAGCAAGAGGAGACATCGAGTTGGCAAGCAGCGAACTGTCGGAATCCATGCGGGAAGCCAGAACTGCACGGGCGGGTGTGGCCTCGGGATCCGGTACACGACCAGGAGTTGTGGCTGTCGCGCGACCAGGAGCAGCAGGAGACGCAGGTGCGCTATCGGGTGTGCTGTCGGGAGCTGCATGCGAGTCCGGCATGGGAACCGTGCGAGAGACCAGAAAGGGCACCGATCCCGAGGGCGATGCATGCACTGTCTCCAATGAAGATTCTTGCACCGATCCCGAAGCAGATTTTTGCACCGTGACGCTGGGTTGCTCTGTTGCATTTTCTGGGAGAACATGAAGACGAGCACCACATACCTTACCTGCACCATGGTTAGCAAGCAAAGACGGTGCATATGCAGTATCCATAAAGTGGTCAACTGAAAGTAAAGACGACTCTGTAATTGGTGATGAGCTAGGAGGAGTGGGCATGTTGGCAAACGGAAAAACACTCTCATCAAATATGACGTCCCTAGAGATATATACTCGATTAGAGGGAACGTGAAGGCATTTGTAGCCTTTGTGAAGGGCACTATACCCTAAGAATACACACTTTTTAGAACGAAAATCAAGTTTATGATTATTGTACGCTCTAAGATGGGGCCAACAAGCACACCCAAACACTTTGAAAAAGGTATAGTTTGGAGTTTCATGGAGCAATCTCTCAAGAGGAGTTTTCATCTCAATGGTGCGACTCGGAAGCCTATTTATGAGAAAACAAGAAGTTGCAAAAGCATCATTCCAATAGCATAGGGGTACTGAAGAATGTGCAAGTAAAGTGAGACCCGTCTCAACAATGTGACGGTGCTTACGTTCAGCAGCCATTTTGTTGGTGAGTGTGTGGACAGGAAGGGGTGAAGTTTCTCATACTCTCCACCCCAATCTGTTTGAACATGGACAATTTGTTTATTTAGGAGGCGTTCAACATGTTTTTGGAATTGGAGGAAAACATCATACACATCGGATTTGTGTTTAAGCAAATAGAGCCAAGTGAAGCGACTATAACCATCAACAAAACTCACATAAAAACGGTGACCACTGACAAATATTTGGGCAGGACCCCACACATCAGAATAAATTATCTCCAATGGAGATTTAATTACACGAGTTGACAAGGAGAAGGGAAATTGGTGAATCTTTCCTTGCTGACAAGCATCATAAATAGTATTGTTTTTATTGGACTCTATGATAGAAGGTAACTCATGACTACGAAGGACATGTTAAACGACTTGCAAAGCTGGATGACCTAGACGGCTATGCCACATATGACGTGACACTTTGACACTGCTGAGTGCTTGCTTGATAACTGGAGCTTTAATCTCATATAGACCTCCACGGCAACGGCCTCTAAGAATGGGTGCTCTCGTGTCCCGATCCTTTACAAAAAGATCATGAGGATGAAGTTCAATAAAGACATTATTATCATGAGAAATTTTACTCATGGATAAAAGGTTGCGAGTGGCATCGGGAACATGTAAGACACGATTTAGAGCTAAGGATCTAGATGACGGAGTGGGAATAATAGCTTGACCAACATTATGAATACGCATACCTGATCCATTTGCCATGTGAACCTGCTCGGTGCTGTGGTAGGGCTCATGCGTGGTTAGCTTCTCCAAGTCATGAGTGAGATGGTGAGTTGCACCAGAATCAGCATACCATGCCGGGTCAACCACCAGTTGACCACCACGATTGCCACCATGAGAAACAATCGTAGCCATAGAGATTTGACGTTCTGTGTTGCTGCCATCATTGCCAATACCGAGATAATCATGGTTAAACCTCTTGAAGCACCTAGCAGCTATGTGCCTTGGTATACCGCAAAGCTGACATACAATAACATTACGTCATGTATTGTTTTTCGGTGCATTATTAGGAGCATTGGTCCTTTGCTCTTGAGGTTGAGTTCAGGTATCTAGACGATATGCTGGTCTCGGACCACCTCATGCGGCATAAGCAGCGGCAGGAGGCCCTCCTCCGAAGGTGGATGCATGTGCGACAGGGTAATGAACTGCCGCAGGGGTCGCACGTCTTACCAACATACGTTGCTCTGTAGAGACGATCTGTGCAAACAGATCATGGATAGGTATCGGGGTAGTGTGAGCAGTGATAACACCATGTAATGCATCATAATCACCATCGAGGCCAGCGAGAACATAGGAGATGAATTCTTCAGGGCGAAGGGGTTGCCCTATACTCGTGAGCTGATCCGAAAGAGCATTCATTTGATGAAAGAGAAGAATGTTGTTGTTTTTGTTTCCTTTTTAAGTTCAGCCATCTGCTGACGTATACCCGAGGATCTAGCGATGGAAGTGGAAGCAAACGAGCCACTGAGCGTCTCCCATGCCTCTCGTGAGGTAGCTGCAAACATCACCATACCAACAACATCTGGCATCATTGAGGAAACGAACGCCGAGAGGATTGCTTGATCCTGTTGAACCCAATGGTGGTACGCAGGGTTTGGCTGCTGCATCATGGTACCACCATGGTTTACAACAATCTGAGAGGCAGGACAGGGGATCGATCCATCGACGTACCCCATGAGGAGTTGGCTCCGAAGAAGAGGACCAACTTGAGCCCTCCACACCAGGTAATTTTCGCTGGTTAACTTGATAGTGATCATGTGATTGTAGACTTGCCCTCCCTGGTTGTATACTAGACCGAACATGGTCGGAGCAGCAGGCAGATCGGTGGAGTATCTGATCGCAGGTACAGTCTGACGTGGCTGGGTGTACCCCATCATCTGCGCGAGCGGCAGAGAACCTGGAAACATCCCGACAGACTGCATTGGCGCCGAGGGAGCAGCAGCATCAGGGATCGTGGCCGTTGTCGATGCGGCGACCAGGGACGACGTGAACATGCCGGTTGAAGTGACGGGCAGCGGGGAGATCGTGGCCGCTATCGATGGAGCTGTGGTGGTCATGACGGGCGAGAGGGCGGCGGAGGAGGTCGACGATGACTCGTACATCGTGGTTCGCGCGACCGGTGGAGCGGCGGCGGATTTAGAGGACGGCGGCGGCGGAAGCTAGGTCAAGAGCGTTGCTCTGATACCATGAAGGAAAATAGAACACAAAGGGTTTGGGCCGTCCCGACGTGCCTCGTCGGGTAGGGATCTCTGAATATAATTAGTAGATAGTGTTTGTACAATCCTAGTCGGACACGTATACGTACACATACGTATTACCTATTCTAACAGCGTAGGGTTCGTTGTGGGTGCTGGCTCTCCCTGGGTGAGGACTGAGAAAGCGCACAAGCACGAATCGTCGCAATCATGCGGCGCAGAGACACGTGAACGAACACATGTACCAAATAAATTGCTAGACTAAGGGCATCTCCAGTCGTCCCCCCAGAGCCCCCCAGGCGGCCTTTTTCGCGCCGGAAGCGGCGAATAGCGCCGTTTCTTCACCACTCGCCCCCCCCCCCCCCAGAAGCCCAAATAGCGCCGTTTCGGCGCTATTTCGCGCCGCGGCACCCAGGCCAAACCCAGCCCGCTGGGTTCGGCCTGGGGGGGCGAAACTGCGCGGCCGCGCGCGCGGGCCAGCTCTGTCAGTGACGCGACAAAAAAGCGCGGGAACAGAACCGCCCGTGATCGTCTTCTCGGCTCGCGCGCGGTCAAAAGGCTGCCGGCGTTTATGGCGTGGCGGCCGCCCAGTGCATGCGCCCGTTCAAAGGCTTCCGGCGTAATGGCGTGGCGGGCGGCAGCGAGGGGACGCGCGCGCAGTAAATGCCCGGCCACCTATAAAATCCCCCCGCCGCTCGCCGCGCTCGCCATTCTTCCACCGGCGCTCTCCTCTTCTCTTCTTCCCTCGTCGCTCTCCTCTCCTCTCCCCCGTTCTCCACGCAGCAAAAATGGCCAGCTACAAGGACGACGCCGCGGCCAACGGGTTCCCACGCCGCCACCTTCGTCGGAGCGAGGCGATGGCGCTGTACCGCGCGGGCTACCCATGCCCGCCGGACAGCCGCCTCCCGAGCTCTGGCGCTGGGCAGAGCCGTTGGGCGCTCAGCGGCGGCGCGGTGCCCGTGCCTCCGCTCCCCAACACGGACGCCGAGTTCCGGCGCGCAATCCGCGAGGTGCGCGCCGACATGGAGGAGCCCGACCGCCTGCCGGAGGCGGGCTTCGACGAGTTTTGGTGGCAGCAGCTCACGACGCGCCGCGACAGGGAGCCCGCCTCCCTGAACGACAACGGCCCTGTCGACGGCCGCTTCAACGCCAACGGGCGCCGCCGCTGGTGGAGTGGCCCCAACCGCACCATTGAGTGGGTTGTAGACCACATCCACGCCGGCAACAAGCCGCGTTTGGAGATGCCACCACGGCAGAACCCGGCGTGGGAAG
This sequence comes from Alopecurus myosuroides, assembly GCA_028641055.1. Taxonomy (NCBI): domain Eukaryota; kingdom Viridiplantae; phylum Streptophyta; class Magnoliopsida; order Poales; family Poaceae; genus Alopecurus; species Alopecurus myosuroides. Next base: position 298,599,653 of record CM054060.1, on the reverse strand, counting down.
CGCGCCGAACGGGCGCCTCCTCCTCGTCGGCCACCTCCAGCTCCTCCGGCGCCCACTCCCTCTCTATCTTCCCCCTTCCTCAACTCCGGCGCGCCAGCCCGCAGACGTAGCGGCGGCACACTTCGCATCGGCGAGCCACGCTTCGAACGCGTGGTCCGCCCGAAGATCGAGGACGCCGGCGACGACGAGGAGTGGCCAGACCTCAAGGCCGCGGAGCAGCTCTCCATGAACACGCTCCAGCCCCTCGCCGACGACTGGAGCTTGCGGGAGAGCACCGCGGCGGAGATCGAGCTGCAGCGTCGCCTGCTCGCGGAGGCCGAGCAGCTCAAGGCGGCGCGCGACAAGGAGGCCGCCGCCAACGCGGCCCGCCGACGCTTCCCTCCCCCGCCGCCGACGAAGGAGCCCGCCTACGTCGTCCTCGACCCCGACACCGACGAGGACGACGAGATCCAGCGGGCCCTCGCCGTGAGCAGGTGGAGCAACTACTCCGGCTGCGGCGACGCCGGACAGGGGACGAGCAAGCGTCCTAGCGACGGCCCCGACGACGACGACGGCGGCGACGCAAGCCTGAGGCTTAAGTAGTTTTAGTTTTAGTTTAAATTCGCGTCGAATATGTAAGAACTTCGCCTAAATTCAATAACCTAATTCTTTACCCATTCACGAGGTACAGTAGTACTAGTAATAATATAAAAAAGGAGCTACACGCTCGTGTACAGAATATGTGAACATGTTGAAATCTACGAATATTATACTAGTAGAACAGATCGATGCAAGCCAATATTACACAGAACTCACTGTTCACTCATGCACACAAACAAATACAGAGCTCACCGAGCACTGACGCACACAATAAACAAACAGAGCGCCCTGTCAAAGTTCCATTGAGACCATTCCAACATCCAGCCATACATTTCCTCTAATTTTCTCGATGTATGGGAGCGGTGAAGCACTTACAGGCATAATGCATCATCAAAATACCATGTACTTATCGAACATAGTACTAATAAAAATAAATCTCTGTAAACAGAGGTAAAAAAAAACAGATCTACCACAATTCCTTTGTTTCACCCGGGCAGTGACACAAAAAATTCCTAAAAAGATAGCCAATAAAAACTCGGAAGAAAGTTTGGCAAAAAGCGCCAACACGAAGTACCACAGGCCAAGATGCTGCCAAGTGCCAACACAGTGAATTCGGATGCACGGCCTGCCTGCCAGCGTTTGCATGCTGCCAAGAAAATAGTACTGCACTACTACTTGTACAAAAGCACGGCAAGCAAAAAGCAAAAAAGAGAAGCGAGTCGTGTGCAGCCTGAACGCATCACGACAAGTCGCGCGCAGACCTGCCAAAACGCAGGGACAAAGCTAAAGAGGCGACAGACCAAGACGCACAACAAAAGCGGCAGCCGCGGCATGCAAGAATCCTTTCGTTTGCCGAAAACAGCAGAGCCACGGTGATGGACACACCGAGTGGTCTCGCATCTGCCGTCCAACCGGCTTTATCTCTGGTGGTTTTGCTATCTTGTCGCAAGACCGCGGGTCGTCCAAACAAGAACGCGACGCAAAAAGAAGGTCATAGAAAAGGACAAGAAGCCAGAGGGCGGATGGTTTTTGCATGGGTTGGGGAAACTCCCGACCAGCACCCACATGGATGAGATCTGAGACGCTCGTCGCCTAGAAACCAACCAAAAACGTCCAAGAAAATTTCTCATATCGCAGAGAACCAAACGAGGTACTCCCTAGCAGCTGCTTGGAATGTATGCTGATGGTCGCGAGGAGAGGAAACATTTTATTTGGCATCTCGTGCTCAAAATTGGCCGAGACAACTCTCCCAGCGACGATCCATAGCACAAATAAAAACCCAAAGGGAAAAATCAAACAAAAGCGCACCAAATATCTGTCTCCGATCCGAGGCAGAGACCGCGTACGTGCATGTAAGCGGAGGCGCTCGACCAATCATCCACATGGATGAGATCTGAGGCCCATCGCCGCAAAAACGACCCAAAAAACCCACACAGGACTGGCAAAATAAACAGATCGGTAGACGACGCCGTGCTGGTAGGCGCCGACGTGCGGCCCCGTCGCGGCCGGGTTGCGGTAGACGGCCGTGGCCGGCGCGTAAGGCACCGGCGCAGCAGGGCGCGGGGTGGACGGGCCCGGAGGCGGCCAGACGAAGCCGGTGGGCGCGCGCCCGCCAAAGCGGCCCCCCATAGGTGCCCCTCTCCCGCCGTACGCCGGCTGCTGCTGCTCCCATAAGCGGAGGCCATGGGTGACGAGAGGCCGGAGGTGGTGGTGGGGGTGGTGTGCTTGTGTGGATGGATAAGATCGGACGAGCAAGGCGAGACGGGAAGGGAAGGGAAACTGGCGAGTTGGTGAGGCGAGCGCCGCGGCCGCGCGCGGCTTTTGTACGCGGAGGAGCCGAGTAGGTGGCAACGGAACCGTAGCTCCGTGTGGGTGTGGCTACCGCCGGGTGGCCAGATAACGCCTGCCTCGCACCTTTGTCCGTACGGTGGGAGTGGTTAGGGCTTTTTCCAATTTCGAATTCGGCACATCCACGTGGACCCGTCTGCAAAGTTGTCCCGCTTTTTCCGCTGCCAGGTACCTCGGGGTTCTTTCTGTAAGTGTGCATTCGTGGCAAGCAAGCCACGATTGGGATCCGAGGAAGGCGTAGGTGAATGCTCCAGGATTGATTCTGCCGAACCGAGATGCGTCGCTAGCCTGTTGTATCTTGTTAGTACTCCCTCAGATTCGATTTAATAGTAGGATGATCAGGTAAAGTTTTGCCTAAACCATTCATAATATTGCGTCCATTATTTCGGATCGGAGGTAGTACAAGTTTACACAAAGAAGTTTCCAGACATTTCAACTAGGAGTACTACTAGTTAGCCCAAAAAAATAATTACTGCAACCTCTAGTATAATTAATTAGAGCTAGTTAAAAAGGAATTTATAAGCAAGTTGCAACTCAAGATATATAATGACTCTTCAACATTTTGATAATAAGACATGCCATGATTTTAAATAGACTTGCATTTAAAAAAAACAATTAATACACTTCAAGATTATCTGAATGAAGGGACAATTAATTTTGGTTCAGATTATAGTACATAATTAGCCACCAAGTGGTGACATCTCTTCTAGTTTTAATTTGATTTGGGGAATAAATCTCTACTACGAAAGCTCATACTATGTTTTTTTCGACGTGGTCTTCATATCAACCGGTTATATCTTGTAACACACAAGAAGTTTCTGTACATTTCCATATTTTTAATACAAAATTAATTAAACTAGCTTCTAGTAGAATTAATTAGAGCTAGTTAATAACTCTTCAACATTTCCATAATAAGACCGATCAAGATTTTAAATACACTTTCTTTTAAAAAAATCAATACACTTCAAAATTATATGAAGGGGCAATTAATTTTGGTTCCAGATTAGTGTTTATTAACCACCAAGTGGTGGCATCTCTTCTACTTGATCTAGATGATTTGGACCATAAACTCTACAACAGAAAAGTCTCATAATATGTATTTTTCATCAAAGTGGTATTCGCATCATCACACCATCCCGACACTAGCATCCACTCCAGCCATGTCTACAAAGAGGAGGCCCTTCACTCCCACTTCTCGGCAGCCCTATGTAACAAAGTCCCATGTGGCCAGTCCAACAACTCAAACTTGATGGAGTTGCCGGATGCGTCATTGTCCGGGTTGGATCTTCCCTTCTCCAAAAAAAAAACTATGGGAAATGGTCAAATCCCTTTCAACCAAAAGAGCACGCTGGTCTGGCGGGTGTACCCATGCATTCTATCGTTTGTGCCCAATAATCAAGCAAAAAATCATGGTCGTCTTGAGTCACCTTCATTGTCTTGCTACCGGTGACTTCTCTGGACTAAACAATGCCTTCATTTGCTTTCTTCTGAAGAAAACTCAAGTCCAATCGACCCACGAGCATCGCCCTATTAGTCTTCTTTATCCTTCCACTATGTTTTCTCCAAGGTTCTTGCTCGCTGGCTATTCCCTTAGATTGGGGGAGGTGGCTTCCTGCACCCAGAGTGCATTTTTAAATGCCACCTTATTAACAAAAAAACATGCATGTAAGGAACTTAGCTAGGTATTTGCGTCAACAAAAGAAACTTGTTCCTAATAAAATTAGATTTTGACAACTTTTTCGGCTTAGTTTCATGGGAATATATCCCCAAACTTCTTCAATGGCTGGGGTTTCCTACTCACCGGTCTGACTAGATCATGATGCTCTTTTCATCAACATAATCAATAGTTCTCCTCAAGAGCAACATCATACCTCCACTCTTGCAATGTCACGGCCTTCATCAGGGCGAGCCTTTATCATCGTTGATCAACATCTTGGCCATTTACCCCTTGCACTGCATCCTAGAGAAAGGCCTTAGTGGTAGGTTTGTTTTCTCCTTTGCCAATGTGGGAAGCGGCTCTTCACATCAACATGTATGCTAATGATACAAGAAAACCCGCAGATCCAATGCGAAGAGCGATTGCAACACTATCATCGATCATATTCTCCTTTGGAAGTGGAACGGGACTACAAATCAATGCCACTAGGTGCTACGTATTCCATGTTTGCTGCCAAGACATAGATTTAGAAGTCGCCCTGCATGGTTTCGAAGAACAATATATAGGTTTTATAGTCAAATACTTAGGGTTGCCTTTGCTGCTTGGTTGTATTCATTTAGTCCATCTTCAACACATCCTCGACCTTGCTCGTAGAGTCCTTGCTGACCAGAAGCAAAATTTGCTGAACTCTCGTGGCTGTCGCGCCCTAACGTCTCCAGTGCTTAGTAATCTACCAGTGTTCACCCTCATCACCCTCAAACTTCTGAAGAAGTTTGTCAAATATATCGACCGCGTTGACTGGGGCTTTAGTTGGGACTTCGAGGAGGAGGAGGATGACGCAGGAGGGAAGTGCAAAGTGAATTGGACAAAATGTGTTTGCTTACTCCTGAAGGCGGCCTTGATTGCTCCATGATTGATTGTGCCAAACCTGGGAGGCATCGCTTGCCATTTTTATGTTGTTACACGTGTACAAAAAGAAGTTTCGGGACAATTCAACTAGGAGTACTACTAGTTAGCCCAAGAAAAATTTACTAAGTAGCATAATTTGTTAGGGCTAGAAGTTGTGTTTCAAAAATAATACAATAATTAATTAGAGCTAATTAAAAGGAATGTACAAGCAAGCTGTAACTCGAGATATATAATGACTCCTAAACATTTCCATTATAAGACCAATCATGATTTTAAATACACTTGCTTTAAATAAAAATTAATACACTTCAAGATTATATGAAGGGGCAAGTATTAATTTTGGTTCCACATAATTAGACACGAAGTGGTGTCATCTCTTCTAGTTCTAGTTGATTTGGGGCATGAATCTCTACCACGAAAGCTCAATATATGAATTTTCATAATCGAAATGATCTTAATATATGCGCACCATTCCGACCCTAGCATCCACTCTACTCATGTGTGTCAAAAAAGAAGAAGCCCTTCACTCCTTATCTTCACCCGGCCCTAGGTAGCAAAGTCCTCCTGCGGAAAGTCCATCAACTCAGACTTGATGGACTTGTCAGATGTGTCGTTGCCCGGGGCTGGATTTTCCCTTCTCCAAACAATAAATACGGGAAGTGATCAAATCCCCTTCGCCCAAAAAATCCCCGGGTGTGGCGGTTTTACAGACGCATTCTACCGTTGGTGCCCAATAATCAAGCACAACATTATTGTCCTCTCGCTAGCGGAGACTTCTATGGACTAAACAATGCCATCATTTGCCTTCTTCCGAAGAAACCTCAATCCCAATCGGCCCATGACTATCGCCATATTAGTCGTCTTTATTATTTTGCTATGTTTACTCCAACGTTCTCGCTGGCTGGCTATTCCCTTCGAAGGGGGAGGTGGTTTCCTGCGCTAGAGTACATTTTTAAATCTCACTGTATTCACAAAATTTTCATGTGTGTAAAGGAACTTGGCTAGGTATTTGCTCGGAAAAGAAACCATCACTACTAAGAAAATTAGAAACTTGCCAAGGATTTTGACTCAGTTTCGTGGGACTATATCCTCAAACTTCTTCAACGGCTCGGGTTTCCGACTCAATGGTGCGACTAGATCGTGATGCTCTTTTCATTAGCATCCTGAATAGTTTTCCTCAAGGGCAACATCAGCCCTCACATCTTGCATTGTCGCATCATTCATCAGGGTGACCCCCTATCATCGTTCCTCTACATGTTGGCCATTGAACCTTGCATCACATCCTTGAGGAAGGTCTGAGTGGTAGGTTTGATCGCTCCTTTGCCAACATGGGAAGAGGCTCTTCACATCAACATGTATGCTGATGATGCAATAAAATCCGCTGATCCAATACGAAGAGGTGTTGTAACCGTATCATCGATAATATTCTCCTACTGCGATAACGTGGCATTATGAATGAACGCCCCTAATTGCTATGTCTTCCATGGTTAATGCCAGGACCTAGGTTTAGAAGTCGTTCTGCATGGTTTGGAAGGACAATGTGTAGGTTTTCTAGTCACGTACTTAGGGTTGCCTTTCCTTCTTGGTAAGGAAAATTGTTGAACTCTCGTGGATGTAGCACCCTAACCTCTTCAGTGCGTAGTGCTCTACCAGTGTTCAACCTCAAACTCCCGAATGAGTTTGTCAAATATTTTCACTGTGTTGGCTAGTGCTTTAGTTGGGACTTGGAGGATAATGATGATGCCGAAGAGAAGTGCAAAGTCAATTGGAAAAAATAAGTTTACTGACATAATTTGGCGGTATAAACCTACTGGACCTTGAATGGTTTGCTTGTGGACTCCGGTTGCACTAGCTCTAGATCGCCTTGCATCACCCTTGTCTGCCCTAGGTAGGCATGCAACTTCCAATCCAACAAGAAACTGGTTCAACATAGATGGACAAATTGTTCTCACATAGCAAGCAAGAATATCTCAAATTATACAATGATCAGGACTACAACCTCTTTGCCACTACTACAAAAGTTCTCATGTGAATCAGAGAGTTACCGTCCTTCTGGTTTTCTAACTGGTTTTGACCCACGTTGCCTCGTCTCTATTCCCCCCCCCCCCCCCAATTTTCTCCCATTCTTGCAGCAAGAAAAGATCTGTCATGGAAGCCCTTCTAGATCACTAATGGATCATGGGCCTTTGACATAACCCCACAGATAGAAACATATCCGAATTTGTTGGGTTGTAGTGTGAAGTGCATGGAATTTGGCTCCAGGATGGATTAGAGGACACAAAGCATCAGGAGATTCACTGCATATTGCCGATGATTCGCAAAATTGGAAAGCCAACGAAATTAAAACCTTGGTACCATCGGTCTGGCAGGTTTGGGTGTACCACGATGCAGATTATTCACCTGGCTTCTTCTCGGCAATCGTCTCTAGAGCAGTTCGGTTGACACAAAAGGAATGGACAGATTGCTATTTTTGTTCCTTCTTTTTTAAAGTACTAACCATTCCTTTCCACTAATAATGTTGAGTGGCTCAATTTGTAAGCTTTGTCTTCCAAAATATGGGGCAATGCCACCTCTCTCCGACGGAGGCGTTACATGCGATGCAGACGCAAGAACACGGCGTGTTAGTCTATGTTCGTTTTGTTAAGTCTATGTTCATTTTGGTCAGTTGGTTCCTTCGGCAGGAAAGGAACATGTAGTTTTGTTTTCATTACCGTGTCCGTGTCTCGTGTGAGTAACATCAATATTCTGTATGTGCAACTGAGGTTTTGGTGCAAATATCATCGCACAAAATGTTTAAAGAAAATAGAGAACGCTAGGTTTATAATATGTACCAAATGTTTAAACCATGCTTCGAACTAGTTTTTTTTATAGAAAATCCGAAACCAATACCATGAAATATATGTTACAATTCTTTCGAAAATCTCAAGTTTTGCACACAATGATTATCTTAAAAGCTCAGGTATCCAAAATAGATGACAAATTTTTGAAATTACAACACTCTTATAGATTGTGATTAATTCTTTCCTTAAAAAAATAGGAATTTTGTGATATTTGAAGTTGAAGAATACAAATTGCAACGAATGTGGAGCATCAATCCTCATGCATGCACATACGAGTTGGTGGACCGATAGAACCGCGCGCGTGGCTCTCGGTCTGTGGATGCGCGCACTGGCGCGAAACCGAAAGCGGGCGCACAGGCGTGGGAGGGAAGGGGCAGTCGCGCGGTTGCTTTACCACCCCCGTCGTCTTGTGCCGGCACAGGCCGGGGCGTCTCCGGGTGGGATCTCGTGCGGCGAGAAGAAGGGAACACTCCAGAATCCCAGCCGGGCCCACAACAGAGATCATTAGGCTTCGATGGGGGCATGCATGGAATGGACCCTACACTGCAGAGACCCAGCCGAGGATGTGTAGCTACGCACGTACGTTGGGCTGGAAAGCCACACACACACAGAGAGACGAACGCGCCACGGCGCCCTGCTGCTGCCTGCCGTGCGTGACGAGAGAGATAAGCGCTAACACAGAGAGCTGGCTAACCCTCTCCATAAGCATAGAGGACGCCACGCCGTCCCGTCCTCCTTCGCCTTGGTATGCTAGCTGCTGAGATCTTTCGCCTGCTCCGTCCCGTCTCTTTTCTAGAGCTAATAATCACGTTGCTGCTGTTGGAAAACTTGGGCCAGGAGGTGGCAGCCCACTTGGTGGGCTTTGCCCAGTCCAACTAGGCCTTAGGGTTTCCCCCACTTTGTACGTTCGTTTGGGTCTCACCCTCCTGTTATATATTGAGGCACTGTACGTAGTCTAGGAACAGAACAGAGAAAGCAATAAAGATTTTGTTGTGCCCACACCCTGTGTCCCTTTTCTTCCTTGTTCGTGTGTTGTTCATCTACGCCGTCGCCGTCACACACCCTCGGGACCGGCCAGCCGGCAGAGGTTGTGTAACACGTTATCAGCACGCGCCTCTCCACCGAGCCTGCACCGAGCCTGCACCGAGCAGGCTTTCTACAAAAATCGCGAAGGTATAACCCCGATCTGATCGCAAAAATGGAACCGTGACGAAATTTCCTTTCCATTTTTCCGCTTTGCGTAATTTTTAGATCGCATCTATGGTGTGGATTTCTCTCCCGGGGATCGAGCTGACACGCTGTCGCCGGCCAATGTCGATATCCCCGGATCACGAGAGATTTGATGACTACACCGTGGAGAGACGGTACAGATCGTGATCCCGCTGGTCACGGTACCGCCGCGATTGCACCGGTTGTGCAACGCGCCGTCAAAATTCCAGATGGATATGACGATGAACATGATGATTTTTCGTTTTTATTTTTCTGCACACTCGTGTACCACAGATGACCGGCCATGATCCGCGCCGTCGCCGCCGGTTGACCTGCTGTCATCCGCGCATGGACGCCATCCTTGATGACCGCCATGGAACTGGTCGCCGCCGCCGCGCGGAACCGCTGCTCCGCCCGTGCCCACTGGCCGGCGAGCCGCCGCGCCGCCGCCCGTCCCTGCTGGACGCACGCTGGCCGTGCGCCGCGAGCAGACTGGCCGCCGCCATGGCCGAACCGCGCCGCTCCGTGGTTGCCCCGTCCTGCCCGCCCGCCGTGCGCTGCAGCTGGCTGGCCGGCGCCGCCGCCGCGACCTCGAGCAACCGCTCGGTCGCGAGCGCGCGTGCGTCGCCGCCGCGCAGCATCGGCCCGGCCATGGCCGCCCGCCACGGTCGCGCCCCGCTGGCCGCCGTCGCCCGTGGGCGCACCGCCCTGCCCTACCGCGCCCGCCCCGTGCCTCGCCGGCCTCGAGCCCGGAGGCGGCCGGCCGCCACCGCGACCTTGAGCCCCGGCTCGGTCCCGCGTGCGCGTGTGCCGCCGCCCTGGGTTCGGCCGGCCGGTGGCCGCCGCGGTTCGCCCACCGGTGCGCGCCGGCACCTGCCCCTCCGCCCCTCCGCCCCGCCCGCTGGCCGGCGGCGCCGCCCGCTGCGGCTGCTGCCCGTCGGCTCCCTACCGATCGATTCGATCGGGTAGGTGACGCCCGATCTGGGCCGGCCCACGGCGTGGCCTCGCGGCTGGGCCGCGTACGGCCCAATAGCCGTCTGGCCAGCACAAAAAAAAAAACAAAAAAAAAAAAAAATTGCTGCGCGGGGCAGAGTAGGCCTGCGGTGGGCTTCTTGGCCTGTTTTCAGCCCATTTTCGGCCTGCTGCCTATTCGGGCCGGACCAAATACGGTTCTGTGCGGATTTTTACGTTTTAGCACCCAGATTTTTTCAGATTTACGTGTAACTTATTCCTGCTGAATAATTTTACCAATAAACCCCTGAATTAGTCTGTTTTTGCTGAAATTTTAAATCTAGGCATAAAATAAATTCGGGAAGTCATTTTTAGGGCTGATTTTCACGTTTGGAACACGCTTAGCATAATATCTCTTTATACATGCTTTTGTATCATGTTTTACTATCGTAATTAATTGTTTAATTCATAGTAGAACACTGTTAGCATGTCATTTAAAATTTTGGAACGCCGCCATATTGAATTTTTGTATCAACATCGCTTTATGCAATCGATTACCTGCTGTAATCTGATACATGTTTGCATAAATCGCAGATGGCTGGAATCATGAACCGCGAGTTCGAGGAGTTGTCCCAGACTGGGCTGAACTACCTTGCTTGGGCCTCGGACGTGGAGATCGTCCTCGAGGGCCGAAAGATCAAAGGAGCGCTGGATGCGGGGACCAAGGAGGCCCCCAGCACCACGACTGCTGCAGAAAATGCGCAGGCACTGCACTTCCTCCGCCACCATATGAGTGCTACGTTGAAAAACGAGTACATGGCTGAACGGAGTGCTTCAGCCCTGTGGGCCGCTCTTAAAGAGAGGTTCGCTAGGTTGAAGTACCACGTCAAGCCAAAGGCGGAGGCGGATTGGTTGCGTCTAAGGTTTGCGGACCACAAATCAGTACAGTCGTTCAATTCCGTGCTACACGTGATTTGTGCGAATCTGGAGATGTGTGGTACGAAAATCACGGACGAGGAGAAGATAGAGAAAACTCTCTCCACCTTCCATCCAAGTAACTTCCAGAATGCGCGGAACTACCGCCTGGAGAACTTCACGCAGTACTCGGCGCTCATTGACGCCCTCCAGGTGGCTGAGGCGCAGGATGAGGTTCTGAAAAAGAACTTCAACTCGCAGCCTTTCGGAGGGGGCCCAAGCCAGGAAGCTTATGCCGGCGCCTACAAAGTGCGCCAGCCAAAGTTCAAGCAGCGCGGCAGGAAAGGCAAAGGCAAGAAGGGACCTAACCACCCCCACCCAGCCAAGGAGCAAAAGGCGGGTAAGGGGGAGGTGAGGCCCCAAGACTGCTTCCGCTGCGGGTCGAAGCTTCACTTCTCCAGGCAGTGTCGTGCTCCCAAGCACGTCGTGGACGCCTTCAAGGCCAAGAGAGCGCATGAGGCGCACCTTGTCCAGATGGAGGCACCACCGGCGCCCGCTGCGGCACCCGTGATGATCCCCACGCCCCCCGCTGCGCCCGTCGTGGCGCACACTGGGGCACCTGTGGAGGCACAGGTGGCGGTTCCCACGAACGCCACCGTGTCCATGGAGGTTGAGCACACCGTGTCCCCTCCAACGCCACAGCTGGACATCGACGCTGCCGCCTCCATGATAGCCACTGAGGAGAAGCTTAGCGAGATGGAGATCTCGGCTGAGCTGGAGGGTTACTTTGTGGACTCCATCTGATCTCCGCCCATTTATTCATGATCCTATGGCAATAATTTGATACAATTTATTCGATGTGGTTGTAAGCTCTATGAGAGCAACATTATTTGTTTCATTAAACATCTATCGGCGCTTGGATGACTTTGTCATCATTTATTCCATTCTTTTAAATAGAGATACTTATGTTATGTTCTGAAATATTTGCTTGTTTAATTATTATTACTTTAGCATCTTCCTCGCTCTCGTTTAATAATTAGACACTATATTTTAGAACACGTGTGGCGCCCGAATGGAGGAAACGTGCCTTGCCGATAGCGGTACCACCAATACCATCTTGAGAGATACAAAGTACTTTGAGTCCATCAAGAAAATTCCGGGGAGCATTACGACGATCGCCGGCTGCGGTCCTCATATAGTTGGCTCCGGACGAGCCACTATAACACTCCCCATGGGAACAACTTTGATCATTAATGATGCATTGTTGTACCCGGAAGCGACTCGTACTCTCTTGAGTTTTAAAGACATTCGTGTTAATGGGTTCCACATTGAAACCCATGATGATGACACCGGTAAGGAGTACCTACTCATCACGAAACGCGATGAAAATGGTAAACATGTTGTCGAAAGGCTTCCTTCGTTCGCTACAGGGTTGTACTACACTAAGATAGTAGCACTACCCATGTACACTACCTTTAAAACTGTTTTTAGAAGCTCTGAACTATTCTGCCTTTGGCACGATAGGTTAGGCCATCCCGGTCTTACGATGATGAGAAATATAATTAACAACTCGAATGGTCACAATGTTAATGTGAAAAATTTCCCGAATCCTGATGATTTCGTGTGCTCCGCATGCGCTAAGGGGAAATTAATCATTAGACCATCACCCCTAAAGGTGAAGGATGAAATCCCCGCGTTCTTGGAACGTATCCAAGGGGACATATGCGGTCCTATTCAGCCCCTGTCGGGCCCGTTTAGGTACTTCATGGTGCTCATTGATGCTTCCTCTAAATGGTCCAATGTTAGCCTGCTGTCAACAAGGAACCATGCTTTTGCAAAATTGATCTTTCAGATCATACAAATGAGGAATAAATTCCCTGATCATCGTATTAAGTCTATTCGAATGGACAACGCCGGTGAATTTACTTCAAAGGCGTTCGATGATTATTGCATGGCAACAGGAATCAAACTTGAGCACTCTGTACCGCACGTCCACACACAAAATGGACTTGCGGAGGCATTGATTAAAAGAATTAAATTCATTGCCAGACCGCTCCTTCAGGGTTGTAATTTACCAACAACATGTTGGGGTCACGCGGTGTTACACGCTGCCAATCTCATCAATTTTCGACCATCGGCCTACAACATCCATTCTCCTATGCAGCTTGCGCAAGGGTCGGCACCGAAAATTTCCCACCTTCGTAGGTTCGGTTGCCAGGTATATGTACCAATACCACCCCCTCAGCGATCAGCAATGGGACCGCTCCGTAAGTCGGGGATATACGTTGGTTATGAGACTGTGTCCATAATCAGGTTTCTGGACCCCGCGACAGGTGACTGTCATACGGCCCGTTTCGCTGATTGCATTTTTGACGAGGATCTTTTCCCGACTTTAGGGGGAGATAATCAACCCCTTGATGATAAAAGTCGAGAACTTACGTGGCAAGCCACGGGGATCCACGCTCATGACCCGCGCACTGCTGAGTCTAATAGAGAAGTTCAAAAGATAATAGATTTGCACTCGTTGGCGAATCAACTGCCTGATCACTTTAGTGACTTAAAGACTGTGACAAAGTCGCATGTGCCTGCGCGCAATGCGCCGGAAAGGGTTGAAATACCAAAGAGAAATCACGGTATACCCGCTCCCGTTCTTAGGCCTAAGAGGACGAGGAATCCGGTTTCTCAAATCCCAAGTACCCGGGGACGCCCGAAGAAAAAGGATAAGAGAGATTTATCGCAGCCTACCTCTGCAAAGGGGAGCCAGTTGAGACCTGGCACAAGTACGGACGTTTCTGTGCACGAAATTCCGGACTTGAATTTTCCTACTACGGAAATACCCAGCGAAGATGTGTGCGCACACATTGGAGCGGGAAAGCTAAAGGACCTTGCCCCCGGAATGGGAAATCCGGTGGAGGAAGGGAATGTGCCTGATGCACTCCATGACGAAATGGCCATTAATTATATTAATTCGGGTGAGTCAATTAATCGAGCTATGGCAAATGTCGACATTTATTTTGCCAAGAAAATTGCCTCAATCATAGATCTTGACCCAGAGCCTAACACTCTCGCTGATTGTAAGCAAAGGTCGGATTGGAAAGATTGGAAGAAGGCAATAACTGCTGAGTTATTTTCTCTCAACAAAAGAGAGGTGTTTGGACCTGTTTGTCTAACTCCTCCCCATGTGCGCCCCGTTGGCCACAAATGGGTATTTGTTCGAAAGAGGAACGAGAATAACGAGGTAGTAAGGTACAAAGCAAGGCTCGTTGCTCAAGGTTTCTCCCAGCGACCAGGTGTCGACTTCGAGGAAACTTACTCCCCAGTCATGGATGGAATTACCTTTAGATACTTGATCTCAATGGCAGTAAACTTGGACTTGACAATGAAACTTATGGATGTTGTCACCGCTTACCTTTATGGTAATTTGGATTCGGACATATACATGAAGGTACCCGAAGGTATCCCTGTCCCGAACCAAGATAGAGCTAACAGAGGTTTATACAGTGTTCAGCTTAAGAAGTCACTGTATGGACTTAAACAGTCAGGTAGGATGTGGTATAATCGTTTAAGCGATTTCCTTCATCAGAAGGGCTACACGAGCAATGAAGATTGCCCATGTGTTTTTATACGGAGATCACAAGATGGTTTCTGTATTATCTCGGTGTACGTGGACGATTTGAATATAATCGGTACACCTGAGGATATTGAGGAAGCGAGTTCCTACCTGATGTCGGAATTCGAAATGAAAGACTTAGGCAAAACTAAGTTCTGCCTAGGTTTGCAACTTGAACATTCCCCTGCTGGGATCTTAGTGCACCAGTCTGCCTACACCCAGAAGGTGTTGGAAAGATTTGGATTTGACAAGGCATATCCTTCTAAGACCCCGATGATCGGGAGATCTTTACAGCAGGATAAGGACCCGTTCAGGCCTAAGGAAGAGGGGGAGGAAATTCTGGGACCAGAATTCCCCTACTTGAGTGCAGTTGGCGCACTCATGTACCTCGCGAATTGCACACGGCCGGACATTGCGTTCGCTGTCAATTTGCTTGCTAGGTACAGTTCTGAGCCTACCAAGAGGCATTGGAAAGGCGTTAAGGACATCTTCCGATACCTGCAAGGGACCAAAGATCTTGGCTTGTTTTACCGGAGGAATCAAGACCTCACGGTTGTAGGCTATGCTGATGCTGGGTACCTTTCGGACCCGCACACATCCAAGTCTCAAACTGGATATGTTTTCCTTTGTGGAGGAACCGCTATTTCCTGGAAATCGTCTAAACAAAGCCTAGTGTCAACTTCGACGAACCACTCGGAAATCATAGCACTATATGAAGCATCACGTGAGTGTGTATGGCTTCGACGGGTGATCGGCCACATCCAGCTGTCATGTGGGCTGAACACCGTCCAAACCCCCACTATTATCTATGAAGATAATGCCGCTTGTGTTGCACAAGTCCAGACGGGTTATGTGAAGAGCAATCTCACGAAGCATATCAACCCCAAATTCTTCTACGCACATGAGTTGCAGAAGTTGAATGAAGTAAAAATCCTACATACTAAGTCGTGTGAAAATCTTGCTGATTTGTTCACTAAATCATTACCTGCATCTTCTTTCGAGAGATGTGTTCGTGGAATTGGTATGATGAGACTTAGGGAGATGTAAGGTTCAGGGGGAGAATCTTCACAAACTCATCGCTAAAATCTCGATCCCGACGATTGAGTACTTAACTTAATGGTTAAGTGAATTGTACTCTTTTTCCCTTAAGTGAGTTTTTATGAAGTTTCTCACACAAGGTTTTTAATGAGGCAATTCGTGCAACATAGCAATAGTATACCATGTGCTTTTCTCCATATTTTTCCCACTGGGTTTTTCGGAGTTTTGAGGCATGGCTATACGGATGATACCCAAGGGGGAGTGTTGGGAAACTTGGGCCAGGAGGTGGCAGCCCACTTGGTGGGCTTTGCCCAGTCCAACTAGGCCTTAGGGTTTCCCCCACTTTGTACGTTCGTTTGGGTCTCACCCTCCTGTTATATATTGAGGCACTGTACGTAGTCTAGGAACAGAACAGAGAAAGCAATAAAGATTTTGTTGTGCCCACACCCTGTGTCCCTTTTCTTCCTTGTTCGTGTGTTGTTCATCTACGCCGTCGCCGTCACACACCCTCGGGACCGGCCAGCCGGCAGAGGTTGTGTAACAGCTGCGTTGTGCTTTTTGCTCTAGGCCGTTGCCATCTCTTCCGGCCGCCGCTACATCGTCTCCTCCACCCCCTGCCGGCCTTCGATCTCTAGCGGTAGAACAAATCCTCCTACGCCCCCCTCTACTCCGTGGCTCCGTCCGCCCGTCCTTGCGCTAATCACCTTCACCTTGCTGCCCTTTTTGGTGTAGGCCGGAGAGAGACACCACGCCCCAGCAAGGTTCCGGACCCGCGCCATGAAGCTCATCGCCGTCCTACACGTCGTCTTCGAGATCCTTGGTAAAGCAGAAAGCGCACAACGCTACGATCGATCTCAGCATGGTTGGAGGACGCTAACTAAAGTCATCCCTCTGTGTTTGTATACAGGCTTCGGCACCGTGCTCGCCGGCATCGGCATACCCAGGTATGCAAAACCCCGTCCCCCACGATGCCTATCTCGGCCCAGTACCATCCCTTGGCAGGCCGAGTCCATGATTGCTCTGGATCTACTCTTACCGAGAGGCCCTATCCGGATCTGCTACCGAGAGTGACAGGGCGTGCCATGAATGAGATAATGCTGGTTGCAGGTGTTTTAAAAAAATTGTTTAGACTGTTATATACTATGCCTTTTTTGCTATATGATGAACACAACGAAACTTCGCTCATGTTTGCGTATCTCAAGTAGTATACCGAGAGAATGCTGGTGCTAGCGAGTTGAAATTAAGAGCAGTCAACCTGTTTGTCTTGTTTTATCAATTGTTCTCTTTCAAAACGGAGGCCAAATAAGGAGGACAGCAACACGAGTTTTGTATAACCAAGAAAAGAACAACAACTTAAGTGATCGGTCATGAATTGCATTATCAGTTGTTACCTCCTAATTGCATCTTCCATTTGGAAGCGGGGTTCTTAAACAGGGCCGGCCCATATGGGTGGGCAAGCGGGGCGCCCGCCCCGGGCCCCCGAAAGACAGGGGCCCCAGCCTATGTACTACTTCTATAGTATTATTAGTGTAAATTTTGTCTTAGTTCTAATTATGTGTAAAATCTAAAAGAATGTACAAAAAATATTAGGACGCTCAATTCTAACGGACCAAGTCGAACCCACCAAAGCTACACACTTTATTCTCACGAGGCAGGAACAAAAATGGTCGACACTTCATTTGTTGACTATTCACCCAAAAATTCTCAATAGCCTTTTCTGGTAACAAGGTAGCTCCTCCTCGATTCCGAGGTCACATGCAGTCACTAAATCCAATCACCCTAATCAGCTCTTCTTCCATCATCAATGCCTTTATTTTTTCGCTCTCACGGCTCAAAATTTTCGTAAGTACACCTATGTTCATCCATGGATTGACTTGATAAAAAACAGTTTTAGTTTTCAATTTTAGAGTTTAGAGATAATCTATTATCATGTACGGTTTCATATTTCACTTCTAAAATATAATATATTCTGTGTTTATATGTGCGTGCAAGGGCCCTAAATTGTCGTCTTGCCCCTGGGCCCCGTAAATGTATGGACCGGCCCTGTTCTTAAATGCTACACGCTGCTTGCTAGCTACTTAAGTGTAGGTAAACACGTACGCCGGTATCTTGCCTCTTGCGGATTCCTGACTGTTGCTGGTTTTCTTTATGCAATAATACATTTGACATGCATTCCTGGAACTCATTGATAAATTTGATCATTGGCAATTCAAATCTCGATAGGTTTGGATGAAACTTTAAAGTTGGTGTGGTGTGCCATGCTTGGTTATTTAATTTGCTGTATATTTAACATGTTATGAAATTTGAAATGTCGGCAAGCAATTTTTTCTTATTTTCTTTTTTCCGTAAAGCATGTTTGGTTATTTTAATTTTCTGTACATTTGCAGCTTTACCACTATGAGAGAGATCCAAAACGATCAGTCAGTCGGTCACCGCACTTCGGTCCTCTACGTAGCCGGCCTCTTCAACTTTGTGCTGTGGTGTTTCTACCCCAAGGCAACCTGGCTGCCAATTGGCCTTTTTATGGAGGCATGTGCACGACTGGAGCAGGTGGCGAGGGATATTTTTATCCCACATGGATGACCGCTTGATCTACGGATTGAGGTTCCATAGCATCGATAGTCTACAGCGCATGTTCTGTGGTATTGTCGCTCTGCTGATTTTTATGTTTATTTTCAGTTTCGGATGTCGGCTGTGTGCATCTCATGATGCAGAGGCCGGGTGTAATGCTTAAACCTTTTGAGTAATAAAGCCCTTTATCAAAAAAAAAAAAAAATGGCCTCAACATCCTTGGGGCTGCATTAATGTTGAACTATCTCTGTAGATACCTGTATTACTGTGAGCAGGAGCAGTTCCTGTGGCATTTGGTGTGTCCCGCAGTTGGATTTTTTTCCATGGTGGGCATCCTCATGATATACCTACCAGCTCAGGGGAAGTACGCAGAATTTATGCGCTGGGCTTGTGGTCTATCCAGAGGCGCACTGGGATTTGTACCGTTCGTCGCCTTGGTAAGATTAAGAGTTCCCCAACTGCTGTGAAGCTTAGTGTTCTCAATTAGTGAACCAACTAATGATCATGTACGTCCTGTTTGCAGGGGGTGTCGAGGGACTTTCGCATCATGCCTGGCGTTCTCCTCTGCTTTCTTGCCTTGGCTAATGCGATGATGTGGGGTAGCTTTGCGTACACGGACTCTGAGAAGGACCCATTCATCTTTGTGAGTCTACTTCGTGTTTGTGTGTTCTTTCAACTAGCACAGTGGCCCTCGCAAATGCGAGGGAATCAAATTTAATGTGTTAAATTGTATCAAAAGTGACATTTTTATTTTGTAGATAGTTAAATATTTTTTAAATGATATTACAGAAATGTAACAAATTAAAGTGCATATGAATGCAAATTCTTGTTGATGGTATAACTTATACATTTGTGGAAGCCTACATGTTCTGGTATAAATAATATAAGGGTTAACCTATGCAATTGACATATGCTGTAAAATAAACATGTGGATGAAGTAAAAGTATAATATGTCATATATCCTTTTTAACACCAAGGCCGACTAAACCATAATAAATTTAGTTTTACTATTGGATAACTCTGTTTCCATCAGCCATTGTTCTACCTGACTTTGTTTCTGTTTTCTGAATTAAATGATTGTTTAACATTATTTTGATTATCATTATGATAGCAATAGTTTAATGAAAATAAAACCGGGAAAACATTTAAAGCAAGAATGGACTTATTAATTTGAATAGAATGCGGGTATAGGTGCATAGAAAATTCCGATATGAAAACCTATGAGTTATTTATTACTTATTAGAGAGCCACCATATTAACAATTTTATGTTTTGCAAGGGTGGTTTATAAAATTTTTTGAGGAAGCATTAATAATATACTTGTGCTTTGATATTTTAGTTAGTTGTCAGGATATTTCTATGGTGATTTTTTTTACATAAATGAATAAATATATGATGTTTCAGGTCTACTAAGAAAACTACATGACTGTTTTGTTGAGAACCAAGTGGTTTAATTTTTTCCATGTGGTTTTCTAGCAAACACGGAATTGTATAAATTATTGTGTCCTAAGGTAGTTTTTAGATATTTTCCTGTAAGAATAATGAATTATTTCAGTATACAAGAATTCCATATGTATTAGACACCGGATATAATTAGGATGGATAATCGAGAGCGTGGAAATGTCCAAGATTTATACTCGTAATCCAAGCCTAGGCTAACAGTTAAACATTTTAATCTTTGATTCCTACCCTAAACTTTGAAAAACGCTTTAAGAAATGACAATACCGAGAAACAACAGGCTTCTCATGTGTTTATGTACCTACTTTGTTAGATTTGTGTGTGTTTCACGACCACATGCATACAGTGAATACGGCATCTTACGTGATTAATGTTGATTTATGGATGTCGTGCTAAAGTTCTCATATAGTGATTCTCGTGGCTTCTATTTTTCGTCTACGATAAAATAGTGGGTTTGCAGCTTTCCTTCCATTTATACGATTGAGATCTTAAGGATATTCCTGCTAAAATGCGGAGTCCTTCTTGTCATAAATTTTCCATTCCAGTTTTGTGTTTTTTCTTGGAATTCAAAAGAGAAAATTAAATGTTGTATCGACGGTTTTTGCTAGGTAACAGCTTGCTAGGTGTTGTATGGTTTTTCATGCCTAGTTTCCCGATAAACCGACCCACTTGGCAATGAGCCTCTCTTCTATTGATCAATGAAAGGCAGATCTGACAGCATTTCAGTCAAAGAAAATAAAAACCACGAGGACTACTCCATAGAAATGAAACAGTTATCTATATACCATTTAGTTTGTTGTCTATTTTAAAATTATGAGATTCATCTCATTTTTAAAATATGAGAAAAATGGCACCAAGAATATACTTTGGAACATTTATCTGTGATCTATACACCAAAGTGAAAGATAAAACTGTAATTGCTAGAAAACACTATAGGTTACACCAAAGTTAATGAGAAGAATAAATAAATTATGTCTACAAAAATATACATTCCTATGAATTTCTAGTCTACCAGTTCGTCGTCAACTTGAAGGACATAACTTGTAATTGCTAGATATTGTCAAAAGGTATAAATATGGTTTTATATGGAAATGCACTAACTTTTTGTATAAAATAATCATTGGTGTGAACCAAGCATACAAGTTGTTTTCTTGTATATTTTGAGTACAGCTTCCTCCTCTGGGCTAGCGAACAATCGGTGGGAATTTTTTCGTAACCCTGTTTTGCTGAGCAAAAAATAACAAAGTATACATTATAATTATGAGCTACAGAGCTTCGTCAAGGAAATGCCGATAGTCTATAAATTGTTCGGGGCTTACTTTTCTTGGCTGCCATATGCACATACTCATGGTAGATGCGCACATCACTTGGAATTTTTTTCATAACCCTGTTTTGCTGAGCAACAAATAGCAAAGTCTAATTTTCAATTATGAGCTACAGAGCTTTGTCAAGGAAACGCCGATAGTCTATAAATTGTTTGGGGCTTACTTTTCTTGGCTGCCATATGCACATACTCATGGTAGATGCGCACATCACTTGTACATAATTGATGCCGATAAAATTCAATAGATTCCACACCATAGGTGAGAAGTAAAAATAGAGTCACGTACCAATACCTATATTTTGGACGCGAGCTTCGGGCAAAGTTTCAGATTGATCTCTCGTATTTACTGAATGTAAGGTTTATCTTTGGATCGATCTCGTACCTTGCTCTTTGCTATAGGGTTGCATGTATGATACAAATTTGAATCTTGATAGTTGGTCAGCTAAGGAAACCGTCGCAAACTCGATGGCTGCCGTGGGATATAGTATCCGATTAGATTAGGCAGCAAAAACATATACAAATTGCCACGTGCAATTTCCTTGCTCTCAGGTGTGAGCGCGAGGCAAGTCTCTGATGATCTTCTAGCTACTGGATGCAAGGTAGATCTTTGATTAATTTGGCAATTTACATGGCTGTTTCCGTGTGCAAGATTCAAAACTGGACGCTACCATGGAGAGTCTTCGATCCATCCCCATGCACGGGATGGAGTCTTGATGGTTGGCCAGCCAAGGACGGCCGGCCGACGGCGATGTGCGTCATGCTGGGTCTACGCGCATATTGTCTCTCGTCCTAGGTTACCTTGATGAGGGATTGAACCGTACTATGTAAATCTATTCCAGGATATTTTTTTTGTACGTGACCTGACGTGACATTAGATACTCCAACAGGTACACAAACTTTACTTTTTTTTTATTACACAAACGGCACCCCCGTGAAAGGGCCCGCATTCCATTATTATCATAACGGAACAACCACCACAGCATTCCAAGGTCTTAGTACGCCCCAATACAACCAGCGAACAAAGAAACAGCAGGGAAAGAAACTAAACAAAAGCAGTACAGCCTACAGCAGGCGCCCCAATAGCGCAGAGTATCAGTAGCAACTTTGCCGACCCGGCACTGAGAGTTTACAAACTTTACTTTTGACACGATGTTAGTAGTTTTTTTACGGTTACGCTATTTGCTTAAATCCTAACCATAGATTTTATATCTAACAATTAAAAATAATTTGGATGATGTGGCTTAACGTGGTGTCTCTATTAGAGTCTCGTATATTGCTTTTAGTATATAATAGATAGATATCTGTTGGCAAGTACAGTAGTAACTTATGGGTTTTGTCTTGTGTTCATATCTCTGTTGCAGTGGGCTAGCGTCGCTGGGAGCGCGGCCGCCGCGGCGCAGATCATGCTTCATGTCGCAATGAGTCTGAAGAGGAATGGCATCGCTGGGACCGTGGCCGCGTTGCGGGTCATCCTCCAGAGCACTCCGGGTCTGAGGCGCCGGAATGGCGATCTTCTGCAGCCACTGATGGAGGCAGATGACAAGCAGCTCTGACTGACGACATAATCACCTGTCAACTACAGTACTTGCAAAACCTGATCGAACTGCTTCTCCGTCCCCGCAATGCATGACTTATTATGATCGCTCTAGTGCTAATCTTATCAGACCTCGTTGCTAGTGCACCAGTACTGCGTATTTCGTCCGTGCAATGCATGACTTATTATGTATAACATTCAATGTGTCGTATAACCTTTGCGTAGCAGTACATTATATGATCGCTCCAGTACTAGATCTGTGCCACGTACTTGGTCTGAAATTTGGAGTAACTTGTTTGCAGAAAAAAAAAATCGTCAGTCCAAACGACAAAAGAGAGCCGAGTTGATTCCACGTTTTAACTCCTATTTTGTTTTTGTGATAGCGGTTATTCCCTACTTTCAACCCCCTTTATTTTTCACCACCAATTTTTTTTTTTAGAATGATAAACACATTTTCCTAGTATGTCGCAAGATTTTCTTTCACATTCTTACATTGCGGGACCACTATCAGTTCTAGGTGGCACCCGAGATGAGGATTCGGTGGCTCGCCTAACTCACAAGGGTGACTTAGAACATCTCCACCATCACTCATTTATTTTGTGTCCCACAACCTCAATGGAGCCCTCTTTGGGTGGCGTCGGATGCGTGTCCGCAAATTTGGTGGTGTCGCCTAGAGCGGCGCCCCTAAACGCCGACCACCCAATAGGCGACCCGATCATCAAACATTTGAGATTTTCTCTTCGAAAAATGGAAGTCACCTACATATCCGGCAACCACGCACGACGATCAACTGAAAGTCTCGGCCAACACAAGTCTAGCCATACAACAAATAATCGACTCGGCCAACACAAGTTTGGCCATCACCTCCTCTTCTTTCTCTATGACCTCCTCTTCTTCCTCGGCCTCCGCTAGAGCAACCTCGGCCGCCACCCTCGCTGCTCTTTCCGCCGTAATGTGTCGCCTTTCAGCCTAGAAGTAGGCCTTTTGATCACGGCTCATGTCAGTTGTGTTGGTTGACATGATCGAGCGCTCTTCGGCTTTCTCCGCCGCCTTGGCTTTCTCCCTGGCCAAAGCAAGAAAGATCTTCCACATGTTTTGGATATCAACGTGCATCTTCTATTTCCTCACCGTCGATCTGGCCACCTCCTTCATATCCACGGCCATGGCATCTTGAATGCCGCCTGCTGCTACCGGCTTCTTTCCAGCCTTTGCCTTTTTTTCCCAGTAGGGCCCGGCGCTTCTCCCCGACGTCTTGGTTTCATCCACGTCACCCCCTCCTCTCCTTTGCCGGCTGAAGTGAGCCGCCAAGTATTCCACTTTGGGCAGTCTTGAACATAAAATATCTATGTCAAGTTGGTCGGCATAATTGTCATAAAACGAAACGAAACAAATAGTTATAAAAGTATACCACATCCGAATCATAGACTGGACGAGGCCCGACGGGGACGGATATCAAAACCATGGCACTACACATAAAAAAACATACATGTAAGAAAACTATAAAGTAATATATATGCATCTATCACATAAAACTAAGTTTTTTAATAAAACATAAAAACAAGTAGGCTCACCGAGGTGATGCCGGCTAGGGACGGCACTGGAGATCGATGGCGGTGAGGACAGGGAAGATACTAAAACCAACAAAATATACTTTAATTTAAGCTCACATTGCATATTAAACGAATGAAATCACTAACTTAGACATTTCATCAAACACCTTGCTAGCACTAAAAATGAAACGAGTTAAACTATAGGAAATGAGCTAACTTAGGAACTCCGGAAGAATGGATCATGTTGCTAACCCTTGTATAGATGATTGCTGCCAATCTTAAAAGAATGATGGAGAAAATAAAGATTTGTTGGAGTGTGAGAGGAGAGATTTTTTTTGAAAATGTGTTGGAATAAAAAATTGGAGAGCTAGCTGTGCTCTCGGGTGTGCTCGTGTTGAGAAATAGGCTGGAAACCCTTTAGAACATGTTCGTGATACAAACCAGTACTAAAGGAGTAGCACCAGCCCCACATCCGCAGCAAATTTGGCGCGAAAACCTATAGTACCGGTTCGTGTAACGAACCGGTATTAAAGACCCCGAACGAATCGGTGTTGTAGCTTTCCGGTGCCCAGTTCTCTGGAACCGGTACTAATTCTACCTTTAGTACCGGTTCGTAATTGAACAGGTAATAAAGCTAAAATCCTATGGCCCCGTTTCTACTGGTGTTGGTTGATTGAGAAACTCGTGAACGATGTAATTATTATTTGATTTCTAATTAAGCTAGCAATGATGGTCTTCCATAAAAAAGTACATATAAGAGTATTAATATACTACTCGCTCGTTCCACAAAGTAAGACTTTGTAGACTTTTTTTCTCTCCCAATCACATGTATAAACCAATTTGGCCCTAGGGGGACAGTTAAGCCAATAAGGTCTCTTCGCGGCTACCCGGCGCTATTTTCTCCCTGTGGCCTTGTGGGGGACAGTTCCCAGCCGCGTACCCAAGCGCTCTCCCCCAACCATTTTGTTTTGGACCAAATTTGGCCTAGATTCGTTGGTTTTTTCATAAATTCGGCACACGTTCGGCGTACGCTGGCTGTTCCATGGAATTTGACCAAATTCGACATGATTTTGACACCGGTTTGACATAGCATATTTTTTATCACAAAATTTGCCGCATAGTGAGGTATGGAGTCCATGCCGCCGGCACCTGATGATCAACAGCTGCAAGAGGATCCTGTCTGAAACACGGTTCAGTGTCAACCAGGTCGTCAAACTCATTCTCGATGATCATGTTGTGCAATATCATACAACAGTTCATCACCTCCCACATCTGCTCTTTGGACCAAGTCAGAGCAGTGTACCAGATAACAGCAAACCAAAATTGAAGCACACCAAATGCTCGCTCTGCATCCTTCCTGCAAGCCTCTTACTGCTGAGCAAACCAAGACTGTTTTCTTACTGGTACTGGGTTGTAGGTAGTCTTCACAAATGTTGACCATTTTCGATAGATACCAACTGCTAGGTAGTAACCCTTATTGTACCGTTGGCCATTAACCTCATAGTACACCGGAGAGGCATGCCCTTCAACAAGCTTTCCAAAGACCGGGGAACACTGCATGGTGTTGATGTCATTGTGAGTTCCAGCCATGCCAAAGAAGGCGTGCGAAATAAAGAAATCTTCTGTAGCTACTGCCTCAAGTATCACACTGGAAGCTCCTTTCGCGCTCTTCTACATCCTCTGCCGAGAAAATGGTCAGTTTTTCATGCCCAATGCATACAGTCGATGCTTCCAAGCATCCCCGGAAATCCTCTTGCTTCATTCTGTGCTCAGATTCGAGCAGTGTCTTCAGCATTGGGTGATCTCAAGTACTTTGCGCCAAACACTGCCACCACTGCTTTGCAGAATCTCTTCAAACAATCAAAGGCGATGGACTCGGCCATGCGCATGTAGTCATCTTGGGTATCGCCGGGAGCGTCGTATGCACGCATCCTCATAGCCACAGTGCATTTCTGGATAGAGTTGAATCCAATCGTACCAGTGCAATCCTTTTTGCAAATGAAATAGGTGTCGAACTCTCGAATAACATGCAAAATATGGAGGAAGAGCTTCCGGCTCATCTGAAATCGGTGCCGAAACACTGGCTCGCCGTGCAATGGAGCATCAGCGAAGTAGTCGGCGAAGCAGTAGCCCTCTACCCGCTGCCTCCGCTTGCTCTTCCGGCGACCGAAGTTTGATCCACCTTGTCGGGGATGTGCGCTCTGCGCGAACAGGGCGGCCAGAGCGACGAGGCACATGAGGTGCTCGTCGTCGGCGACGGCTGCCTCGTCTTTCTCGTCCATCAAAGCTGCAAACTCATCATCATCGTCAGAGTCCATTGCCGAAGAGCCAAAACGCTGAACACCTCACGAGCGTGGTGGAGCGTGGGCCTCGTCCAGAGGGGGGGGAGGTTGGCGTGTCTACAGCGGGTCTACGACGGGTAGTTGCAGCGGAGGAATGGACGTCTAGCGGCGACACGGCTGCTGGGGGTGGAGGGGTGTCGCCGACATCGTCAAGGGAGAGAGCGGGGGTAGGCGGTATGCGGCGCGGGAGGGGAAACTGGGCGTGGACTTCGCCTGACTATGCTGGCCTACAAACACGATTTCGCTTCCGCCAGTAGCCCCGAGTGCGCTGGATTTGGTCTAGGTTCGTCGGGCAACAATTCGGCATAAACCGGGTTTGTTAAACGTACTGGGGAGGCGGCTGGGCAAAAAAAGGCGTACCGGCGCAAAAAAAAAGACTGGCCCATAGGGGGCCTCGTCACTACGGGAAAACTTGTCTTTGCGTGTATGTGAAACACACGGCAAAGAGGGCGCGGAACATGGCAAACTTTACACACGGCGAAGGCCACACGGCAAATAAGCGGACGACAAAGATTCGCGGTCTGTATTTCTAAACTACACGGCAGAGGTCTTTGCCGTGTGTTTTGTGATCACACACCGGCAAAGTAAAGGCCTTAACGATCCGTGGAGTTAACGTAGATGGTTCTTTTCCGTGTGGCGCGAGTAAACGGCAAAATTTATGTTCTTTCTAGTGTGTATTTTTAAATTTTGCCGCGTTCCAGATGTAAAATTGCCGTGTGCTTTTCGTGTTATACTCGGCAAACCGTTAAATGGAACTAAAAAAAAGACGCCGGCGGCCGCTTTCTGTCGCCACTCGCCACATCGGAGGACAACGCCGCCAGGCCGGGGCTTGTCGAGCGACGTTCAAGAAGGACGCCCGTGTATCCCTCGTCATCGTCCATCCCCACGATGCAGGGCGCCCTAGCCTACTGCGCGCGATCTCCGATGTGCGGTGCGCCGCCGCCCCAACGCACCAGTGGCGGTGGCCGTTGTCGCCTACGTGTTTGTCCCCGCATCCTCGCGGCCCGGCCAGTCGCCTCCGCCCGCACCGCAGCGAGACTACACAGGACCTCCGACGACGGGCCACGAGCCCACGACCCCGCCCTCACGCCGGTGCTACGGACGTTGCGGCCGGACCGCCGGACCGGCTCCATCGTGGGGCTGCGAGGCGTGCGCGCCATGCGTGCCGTTCTGTGAGTGCACGTGTGGCGACCGTCGTTGAGGTCAGGTGCCGGAGGAGCTGCTCACTCGCTGGAGAGACGAGGTGCCGGAAGACCTGCGTCGTTGGAGCTGCTGCAAGTTCTGCACGACGTGCTGCGAGCTGCGTGTGGCGTGTGAGAGAGAAGAAATAGAGGAGAGAGAGAAGATATTGATTACAAATAAGGTGTGTGTGGGCCGTGGCAGTGAATGGATTGTCCCCGCTCCGTTCAATAATACTCCCCTCCGTATCAAAATATAAGATGTTTTAGCATTTTGTAGATATAATGTATCTAAACATGTTTTAGTGTGTAGATTCATATGCATCTTACACTAAAACATGTCAGGTACATATTGTCTAAGAAATGCTAAAACATCTTATATTTCGATACGGAGGGAGTAGATGACTTTCACTTATCTAGATATGGATGTATCTAGACATGTTTTAGTGTCTAGATACATCTATATGTAGACAAATGCAAGTCATCTATTGTTGAACGGAGGGAGTATTTGTTTGTGACAAGGACGTGTGTGGTTTCGACGTATGGCTTACTGCCAGCCATGTCATCGATCCGTGAGATTGCTATTTCGACCAATTAGAAGGTAGCTTCTCTGCCGTGTGTTCCAAAAAAACACACGACAAAGACCTATTTAATTTATTTTTCCAATTTCTTTTTAACTTTATGAAGGCAATAATAAATATTGTGTTCCGGTTTCAATACTTATCGAGAGCTATGTCGAAAGGCAAATTTAGATAGATTCACACGATATGACGTGCGGCATCGCCGCATCGGGCGATACCCTGAACCATGGGCCGACGGTCTACGCCCGGAGAATTCTTGAAACAGACAGGTCGACCCATAGATTTTATGCTTATTTTTTCTAGGTTATGACATAGAAACGTCGAGAGACGCATTAAAGCTATGTTTGACACAAGATTCCCTCTGGTGCAGCCAAAGTGCGGGGGTTATCCATGTTGGTCGAAAACCTTCAGTAAGTGTTATCGTATATGTGTGAAGCTGGTCACACCCCGGAGTAGCATCTTGTCCCTCTCCGGAGTAGGATCTTAAGGCTCCAGAGACCCGCTTCGATTAAACCCTCAACCGGTCGGAGAGAAGTCAAACTTATCGTCTAACTCCATGACCGGCGTCGAAAGTGGGTAGAGTGGGATTTTTTTCTTTGGTTATGATAGGGTACGCCATAGGAACAAGGAAAACCAAGTTTTATCCCAACTACTCACGAGGTTCTTTCTGTTTCATCCGAACTAGGACTTCGGAGATATAAGTCCAGAAACTTACTAGCGAGTAAGTGACACCGGTGAATCCGGTCACACTCCGGAGCAGGTTATTGGACCTCTACGGATTCTGCCACACTTGTATACATATGTTATGACACCACCTAGGTTTTGGTGGAATTCCGACACTCCGGAGACTCGCTTCGGCGAAAGGCTGGACCAACCGGAGAAAACTCAAACTTATCGTCTGCCCCCATGACTGGCGTCGAAAGGGGTAGACCAGAGGGAATTTTCGCTTGTTTGTGTTAGGATAGGATGTAGGAGCATGGAAAATCAAGTTCTACCCCAAATATTGAAAAGATTCCCTCTGATTCGTCTAAAATTAGTGTTTCGAGCTATAAGCCCAGAAACATAGATACTAGTGAGTAAGTGTGATGCCGGTGAAGCCAGTCACATCCAGGGATCTCATATTGGCCCTTTACACATCGCACCACATTTATATACATATGGTATGGCCTCAACTAGGGTTTTAGGGGGTTCCGATGATCCAGACACCCGCTTCGGCGAAACCCTGAACCAGCTGGAGAAACGTCAAACTTATCGTCTACCCCCTTGACCATCATCGAAAGACGGTAGAGTAGTGAATTTTTTTTCTTGGTTGTGTTAGGGTAGGCAATACGAACATGTAAGCCCAAAGTCTACCCAAACTATTCACAATACTCCTTCCGGTTTATCCGAAGTGGGAGTTTTGAGCTATAAGTCCAGAAACATACTAGTGAGTAAATAATGTCGGTGAGGCCGACCGCACCCGGGGGTGGCCCTATACATATCCCACCATACTTGTAGACATTTGGTATTGCACCAACTAGATTTTAGTGGGATTACGACGCTCCAGTGACCTGCTTCGGCAAGACCGTAAACTAGCTAGAGAAAAGTTAAACTTATCGTTTACCCCATGACAAGTATCGAAGGGGGTAGACCAGTGGAACTTTTTTTCTTGGTTGTGTTAGGGGAGGCCATAGGAACATGGAAAACTAAATTCTACCGAAACTATTCACAAGATTGCATCTGGTTCGTCCGAAGTGGAGTTTCGAGCTATAAGTCGAAATTTATACTAGTGAGTAAGTCATGTCAGTGAAGCCGGTCACACGCCGTGGTAGCATATTGGACCTCTAAACTTTCCACCACATTTTGATACATATGGTATGCCATCAGCTAGGATTTGGCAGGATTCTGAGGCTCTAGAGACCCGCTTCAGTGAAACCCTGAACCATGTAAAGAAATTCAAACTTACCGTCTACCTCATGACCATTGTCAAAATGGATGGACCAGTGCAAAAAAATTCCTGGTTGTATTAGGATAAGAAATAGGAACATGTAGAACTAAGATTTACTCCAATTACTCATAATACTCCCTCCGATTTGCCCGAATTGGGACTTTCGAGCTATAAGTTAAGAAACTAACTAGTGAGTAAGTGATGGCGATGAAGCCGATCACACCCTCGGGGTAGCCTCTTGGCCCTCTACACCTCCCACCACACTTGTATACCTATGGTATTCCACCACCTAGGTTTTGATGGGATTCCGCCGCCCCGGAGACACGCTTTGGCGAAACCCTAAACCAGCTGGAGAAAACTGAAATTTATGGTCTACCCCAATGACCACCCCGAAATGGGTAGACCATTGGAAATTTTTATTGGTTGTGTTAGCGTAGGACATATTGACATGAAAAAATAAATAATAGCCCAACTATTCACGAGATTCGCTATGGTTCATCCGAAGTGGGAGTTTCGAGCTATAAGTCGAGAAACTTACTAGTCAGTAAGTGATGTTGGTGAAGATGGTCACACACCGGTCTAGAATATTTATCCTCAACACCTCACACCACACTTTATATACATATGGTAGGGCACAATATGTTGGCATTCCGACGCTCCAGAGACCTGCTTCAGCAAAACTCTGAACCAACCGAAGGAAACTCAAACTTATTGTCTATCCTCATGGCGGCGTAAAAAGAGGTAGAGGGGTGGATTTTTTGCTTGATTGTGTTAGCATTGTCCATAGTAAAATGAAATATCAAAGTCTACCCGAACTATTCACAAGGGAATAGATTCCCTCTGGTTTGTTCGAAGTGGGATTTCGAGTTATAAGTTCAGAAACTTACTAGTTAGTAAGCGGTGCCGAGGAAGCCGGTCACACCCGGGGTAGCATCTTGGCTATGTACACCTCCCACTGGACTTGTCACTAGTAGAAAAAAGGCCTTCCATACGCCCCATTAGTCCCCAAACTTCGCGCCCCGTGACTAAAGGGGTTTTAGTCCCGGGTCGCGTGGAGACCCGCGACCGAAGGTCATGCCTCGTGGGTTGGGAAACGCGTGGAGGCGCGTGGAGGGATTTAATTCCGGTTGGCGTCGCCACCCGCGACTAATGGTTCCCGGCCGCTGGCCTCCCTGCCTTTAGTCCCGGTTGGCCTGGCCACCCGGGACTAAAGATACAAACTGCTCGCCTCCCGCGCGGCGGTTTATTTCGCGAGCGAGAGGCAGAAGGGCGCCATTGCTACAGTGCGCACCCGAGTCTCTGTTCTTATTCTCTCTTCTCTTCTCTTCCCTCTCTTCGATCTTCCTCCACCAAGCACCATGGCTGAAGTTTGGAAGAGATATGATGTGCCCACACCATGCGGCAAAAGTCTGGACGTGTGCTACACTGACAATTGCGAGAGGCTCCCCGGTTGTCTTGCGCATTTGACCGAACTCTATTTCTCCTCTCCCGATGAACACCGGTTCTTCGGGCTTGATCTAGAGTATACGGCGGATCAACGGGATGTTGCCGTCATCCAGATTGCGTTCAAGGAGGCCGTTTTGGTCTTCCAATGGTCAAGGTAACGCACACGTACAATCTTGCATCTTCGATTTGTTTGTTGCATCTGAAAAATACATGTGTTGCAACATATCTAACACGTATCAAATTTTTGTTGTTGCAGTAGTTCAAAGTATTCTCCGGCACTTGTTGATTTTCTTGTCAACAAGGGGTATGACTTCTGCAGCGTTGACATCACGCAAGACCGTCAGAAGTTGATGCACTTAGGTATTGTGATACCTGAAGATCACTACATTGATCTTCAGGACCTTATCCATTTTGATGATTTGAACGGGCCCAAGACCGGGATGGCTCCCATGGCAACTGCCTTCATCCACGAGGGTTACGATACCATGAAGTCTCGTTTCCCCTCCAGGAATCATAGGTATTGGGGGAAGACCCCACTGGACTGGACCAACGTCAAGTAGGCAGCCATAGATGCATACGTTTCCTACGAGTTGTTCCGCATCTACTCGACGGAGCTATAGATGTATGCGTTCGATATATACATGTAATGGATATCTTAGTATGTAATGGATATCTTAATTAGTATGTAGCTCTTGAAGCATAGCTTGTATTGTGAGACTTATGTTTGTGTTATGTGTGATCGTAAGACTCTATGTTATGAATGTGATATGATTGTGTTATATTCACTTGTCTTTTGTTGTTTATAAAACTATTTTTGCAAAGTTAAATGACTTGGAAAAATTTGCAAAGTGTTGCAAAGTGTAATGCATATTATTTCTATATTAATTCATATCTATACTATTTCTATATTATGTCAAACACACATTTCAAAACAAACAAACAAAAACACATCAAGAAAACAAAACAGAAAAACTACAGTTTCTATATATCTGTTCACCAAAAATTAATCTAAGCCAGGAAAACATATATCTAGTCAATACTAGAACTAAGACCCATGATCTAAAAATGAAAATCTACAGTAGCATCATGAATAGATTCTACAGTAAAATCCTCATTAGTGATAGTGGGAGTTAAACATTCATAATTTTCATTGCAATCATCATATATAGGAGGCATAGTATCATCAAAGTGAATTCGTGTGGTTGTCACAATTAGTGAAGCACATGTTTTAGTCTTAGTTGTTTCTTCTAGGAAGGAGCCATGAATAGGTATAGTCAAGTAAATGACTGCACAAGATTGATTAAGACATAAAGTAATGAATTATTTTTATTTTCTGAATTTTTTGATATATTATTTGTATTTTTAAGATTATAAAATGAATTAGTATTATTTTTCTTAATTTTTTGATATATTATTTGTATTTTTAAGATTTTAAAATGAATTAGTATTATTTTTCTTAATTTTTTGATATATTATTTGTATTTTAAGATTTTAAAATGAATTAGTATTATTTTTCTTAATTTTTTGATATATTATTTGTATTTTTAAGATTTTAAAATGAATTACTCCCTCCGATCCATATTAATAGGTGGTGAAGTGGATGTATCTAGACATGTTTTATTGCTAGATACATCCACTTCAGCACCTATTAATATGGATCGGAGGGAGTAGTATTATTTTTCTTAGTTTTTTGATATATTATTTGTATTTTTTAAGATTTAAAAATGAATTAGTTTTATTTTCTGAATATTTTGATATATTAATATGATTTTTTAAAAATAATACAAATTAAAAAGTTAATGTTTATTTATTTATTCAAAATTATTAATTACATCATTACTTTTGTTTATTAAAAGATTTATTTGAAATTCAAACAATAAAGAAATGTGGCATCGACCAACATGTTAATAAGATTGATATGATACTACTATCACATACATGCGTGCGAAACACTTGGATGCGGGACGGGATGGAACTCGGAAGTTAAGCGTGCTAGTGCTAGAGTAGTGAGAGGATGGGTGACCGAGCGGGAAGTTTGACCACGAGTAAGTAATTTGACTAGAGATAATTGTAGTTAGACACTAAGCAAATAATACAAATTCTTAAAAAAAAAAGTGAAAAAAAGAGAGTGAAAAAAAGGGAGAGAAAAATTGGTGTGAAAAATAATTAGAAACCCAAATGAATTAAGGAAATAAACGAAATAAAGTTTAGTCCCGGCTCATGTGGCCAACCGGGACTAAAGGTCCTCCGACCCCCGGCTCCGCCACCCGCCCACGTGGCCGGGCCTTTAGCCGCGGTTCGTAAGCGACGCGACTATAGGGGGGGTCTTTAGTCGCGCAGAGCTAGTCCCGGTTGCGCGGCCGGGACTACTGGCCCTGGTGAACCGGGACTTTAGGCCTATTTTCTACCAGTGTGTATACATATGTATGCCACCACCTAGGTTTTGATGTCATTCTGACGCTCCGGAGACCCTCTACGGTGAAACCTTGAACCAACATCACTTAGTAAAAATCTAAAGGGGTAGACATACAGGGCCCAGGAAAATAACATGGCTAGCTAGTTGTGGGTTTGTCAATTATGTGTCCGAGAAATTTCTATATACATTGAAAACAAAGATGAAATATGTCGGGGGGAAAATGGTGGAGAAGAAGAGGATTTTTTTTAGAATATGCCCTATGCCGTGTATATCGACAATACACACGGCAAAGAGTTCTTTGACGTGCGTCTAGAAAATACACACGGCGAAGACATACTTTGCCGTGTCTTATTGTAAAACACACAAGAACGTAGGACTTTGCTCTGTATATTTTTCATGGACACGACAAAGAACTGCCACCGTAACGGCTTTGTCAAAGGCGACGACAGCGCACACATGGCACACAACTTTGATGTGCTTGTGTCTTTGCCATGTGTATTTTATCACCTTTGCTGTGTATAGTTCTCTGTCATGTGTTTTTCGCGTTCTTTGTTGTGCTATATTTCTTTGTCGTTTGTTTTGCAGGATCGACACGACAAAGATGGTATTTGCCGTGTTCCACACTGTAGGACACACGACAAATATGGGAGGACAAGGTAACATCCAGATTTCCCGTGGTGCTTGGTGGGACGATCGGAGATGCTCTAAGTCATGAAACGGTCCACGACTGAAAAATAGGGCCGATCGACCATCCGCCGCTGGACTATGGTTTCCAGATAAGCAAATTATACACTAGTCGTCAGTCGTGTAAACGTATACTTTGGACAGAAAAAAGCCGCGTGCATGTGAACGTATCGTGGTCTCCCTCCGTGGAGGTTCACTGGTTTTTATGGGGAACCTCGAGCAGAGAATCGTTTTCACAGTTAGAATTTTTTGCGTACTCTTCATGCGATCCAACACGAGGCGTGGATATGCATGGGTGATTTCAATGAGACTATGCATGCAGATGAGCATTTTAGTACCAGAGAGAGACCTTATGGGCAGATGCAAGCATTTCGAGAGGTTGTGGATTTTTGTTCCTTCCAAGATTTGGGTTGGAGAGGAGTACCCTTCACATGGGATAACAAGCAGCATGTGACTGCCAACGTCAAGGCAAGACTAGATAGGGCGCTCGTTAACCCGTCTTTTCTTGGTCTGTTTAGCTTTTCTAGTGTGCGGCATATCAGCTCGGCAGTATCGGATCATTGCTATATTCTTGCAGAGCTCCGAGTTGAACAAGAAAATGCATGGCCAAAAGGGCCACACTCGTTTCGTTATGAAAACGTGTGGCAGACGCACGGTGAGTACAGTCAATTGATTAGAAGCGCTTGGCAGCCGGGTTCTGGCCAATTGGGTCTAACAGGGGTGATTCAAGCCCTGTCCACAGTCCAACGCGAACTCTCATCTTGGGGAGATCGTGAGTTTGGTAATCTGAACAAGAAGGTTCGCAGACTACAGAAAAAGCTAGAGTGCTTGAGGGGACGGTCTTTGGGTCGTGGCCCAATAGAAGAAGATTTTAGCGGTCGCTTCACAGTTACGTGATGCACTCAAGGAGGAGGAGATTTGGATGCATCAACGCTCTCGGGTGCTGTGGCTTCGTGTGGGTGACCGTAACACAAGCTATTTTCATGCGCAGGCGGCGCATCGAAAGAGGATTAACATGATCACCTCTTTGGAAGCATCAAATGGCCAAGTATGTGATGACCCAGAGGAGGTGAAGTCCGAAATTATGAACTTCTATCAACATCTGTATTCTTCTCAAGGGTACAATGATATGATCAATCTACTGGATGTGGTCTCTACGCGTGTCACCGAGGAGATGAATGTCTTTCTCGAAAAACTATGTACAGTCGAGGAGGTCCACACAACGCTGTTCCAGATGGCCCCGTTCAAAGCTCCTGGCGTGGACGGTTTTACCGCGGGTTTTTTCCAACGTCATTGGGACATTCTTGGTGGTGATATTTGTTTGGCGATACTGGATTTTCTGCATGGTGGAGGAGTACCACCGGGGTTTAACGACACGGCAATCACACTGATCCCCAAGGTACGAAACCCGCAAAAAATCACACAATACCGACCAATAGCCCTATGTTCGGTTCTTTATAAGATTGTCGCGAAGATGTGCACAAATTGCCTTAGGCTTATCATGGATGATATTATTGGTGTGGAGCAGAGTGCATTTGTCCCCGGGCGTCTTATTACTGACAATGTTCTTGTTGCCTATGAGAGTATACATACTATGAGAAGAAGAAAAAGGGGCAAGAATTTTTCATGTGCTATTAAACTGGATATGTTGAAGGCATATGATAGAGTGGAATGGCATTATTTGGAAGCTATTCTAACCAAATTGGGTTTCTGTGACAGTTTCGTACGTTTGATTATGAAATGTGTCTCCTCGGTGCGTTTTGCAGTTAAGGTGAATGGGAATTTGTCTGCATACTTTCAACCTTCAAGGGGTTTGCGTCAGGGAGACCCCATGTCACCGTTTCTCTTCCTCTGTTGTGCACAAGGGCTCACAGCTCTGTTGAATAATTATGGAGGGAATTCGATTGACCGCGGATGTGAGTTTTCGATCACCGTGGGTCAGCCATCTGCTGTTCGCAGACGATAGCTTAATCTTCATGAAGGCTCATATGATGAGCGTGGAGAGACTTAATGAAATCTTGGAAATATATGCTCTCTGTTCATGACAAGCAGTGAACCGTGATAAGAGTTCTATATACTTTACACCTAATACCCCCGACACAGTGCGCAATGATCTGAAAATTGCATTGGAGATTAGTGTGGAAGCGTTCTCAGAAAGATATTTGGGTCTGCCAACAGCTGTAGGCAGAATCATGAGTGGCACGTTCGATCATATTGGCGAACGTTGCAGGAAAAAAATGCAAGGCTAGTCGGAGAAGAATATGGCCTGTTCGGCTAGGGAGATCCTCCTTAAATCGGTCATACAGGAAATTCCAGTCTATAGCATGAGTTGTTTCAAATTAACTAAGAAAGTTTGTAAACAACTAACTTCCATTATGGCAAAGTTTTGGTGGAGCAGTTCCATTGATAGACGTTCCATTCATTGGGTGGCCTGGGACAAA
Organism: Alopecurus myosuroides; assembly: GCA_028641055.1. Classification (NCBI taxonomy): domain Eukaryota; kingdom Viridiplantae; phylum Streptophyta; class Magnoliopsida; order Poales; family Poaceae; genus Alopecurus; species Alopecurus myosuroides. Next base: position 298,562,645 of record CM054060.1, on the reverse strand, counting down.
TTGACAATTCCAAAGACTTTTGGTGGCATGGGGTTTAAGGATTTCGAATTGTTCAATTTAGCACTGCTTGGAAAACATGGTTGGCGATTGATGACGCAACCAAACTCCCTCTGTGCTCAAGTCCTCAAAGGGAAATATTTCCCACATGGCAGTTTCTTGGAAGCAACAACACCAACATCGGCATCGGCGACTTGGAAATCTATCATTGCTGGCCGGGTTGCTTTGGAGAAGGGTTTGATCATGAGAGTTGGGGATGGCACGAGTATTGATGCCTAGAACGATCGTTGGATCCCTAACTCGGCCTCTCGGATCCCTATGGCGAATCTTGGCAAGGATCCAGTTAACCGGGTCTCTGACTTGATCAACACGGGAGAGGGAACATAGAAGGTACCTATGGTACGGAGGAATTTTCTTGCCCCCGACGCGGACGCTATTTTAAACATTCCATTGAGAGCGTATGGAGGTGAAGATTTTATGGCTTGGACTCTCGAGAAGAGTGGTTTGTACACGGTGAAATCAGCCTATCGCGCTCTCATGACTCATAACGAGCGTTTTGCTCAAGAGGAGGGGCGGATAGAAGGAACTTCAGCAGCACAAACACACCTATGGACTACTCTCTAGAAACTCAAAGTCATCCCTCGTGTGAGGGTTTTCTGGTGGCGAGTTCCGCGAGGCATTCTCCCAGACAATGCTACTCTAAAATATCGACATGTTAAACCGATTGCTAGGTCCGACCTTTGCAAAGGGCAAGAAGAGGATTTATTGCATGCACTGATAAACTTCTCACACGCAAAGGAGTATTGGAGAGTAGCGAAGGAACTGTTTGACCTCAAACTTCCCAAGCTGCATCCAGATACATGGTCCAAGGACATTCTGTTGGATTAACAATTCTCGAGTCATGATAGATGCATCATTATATCCATAATGTATTCTATATGGTCAGCAAGGAACAAATGGACACATGAGATGGAAGGATTCAATCCAGTCGATGTGGTTCAGAAAGTGAAAGATGATTTAGCGGTGCTCGATGTTCCGAAAATAACTAAAGCTCCATTGCCGGGGCAATCATGGCGTCCACCCGAGGAGGGCTGGATCAAGATTAACACGGACGGCGCTATCAATACTGAGGCTCGAAACGGAGGAGGGGGTGGAGTCTTCCGCTCACATCAAGCCGTTTTGGGAGCCTGGAGCAAACCTTTTTTCGGTGTTTCGGACCCATTGACTGAGGAAGTGTTGGCTCTCCGAGAGGGAGTCCTTCTGGCACGAATACGGGGTTTCACGAAGGTCATCGCCGAAGTGGATTGCTTGGAGATGGTGAACTTATGGCGGTCGCGGCACATTGCAAGATCTTATGTGTCGCCTATCCTAGAGGAAGTCACTGGTAGAAAAAAGGCCTTCGGTATGCCAGCATCAGTCCCCAAGCGTTGCGCACCGTGACCAATGAGTCTTTAGTCCCGGGTAGGGAGGAGACCCGCGACAGAAGGTCAGACGTCGCGGGTTGGGAAGCGCGTTGCGACGCGTGGCGGGAATTAATTCCGGTTGACATGGCCGCCCGGGACTATTGGTCCTTTATTCCCCGTTCCCGTGGCCAACCGGGACCAATGGCCCTTTATTCCCCGTGCCCGTGGCCAACCGGGACTAAACATCAAGCGTCTCGCCTCCCCCGCGGCGGTTTTTATTTCGCGAGCGAGGCAGAGGGCGCCATTCCACTGCTTTGCTCTCTGTTCTTCCTCTCGCTCTCTGTTCTTCCTCTCTCTCGCTCTCTTTCGATCCAAGCACACGCACGCAAAATGGCTGAATGGACGCAATACAATGGGAAGACACCATGCGGCAAGGATTTGGACGTGCTCTTCACCAACAACTGCGCGAGGCTGCCTGAAGCTCTCGGTCATTTGGCCGATCTCTATTTTGATGCTCCCGAAGAACACCGGTTCTTTGGTCTCGATCTGGAGTACACGGCGAATCAGAAGGATGTAGCCCTCATCCAGATATCGTTCAAGCATTCGGTGTTGGTCTTCCAATGGTCAAGGTAAGCTATATATATATAGCACACGTGTACAATCTTGCATTCCATCTTCGAGTTTTTTTGTTGCATGTGAACAATACGTGTGTTGCAACATATCTAACACATATCCTATTTTTGTTGTTACAGTAGTTCGAGGCATTGCCCGGACCTTGTTGATTTTCTTGTCAACTCGGGGTTTGACTTTTGTAGCGTGGACATCACGCAAGACCGTGTGAAGTTTATGCGCATCGGTATTATGATACCGGAAGATCACTACGTTGATCTTCAGACTCTTATCCAGTTGACCGGGCCAAAGACCGGGATGGCTGTCATGGCAACCACCTTCATCCACCAGGCCTATGAAAGGATGAAGACTGATTTCCCCCGGCAGAATCACAACTATTGGGAGGAGACCCCATTGCGCCCGACGAACCTCAAGTATGCGGCCGTAGATGCATATGTCGCGTACGAGTTGTTCCGCATCTACTCGGCGGGGCCATAGATGATGTATGCATGCGTTCGATATCTATGCATGTGCATGTAATGGGTATCTAATTAGTAGTATATATATGTAATGGATATCTTTTGTGATCGACTCTCTATATATAATATGTTAATTATGAAATGTGATCAACTCTATGTTTGTGTTATGTGTGATCGACTCTATTGTGTTATGTGTGATCGACTCTATGCATGTAATGAATATTGTTTGTATTATTGTTCTTTATTTTTGATATATTTTTTCATTTTAAGATTTTAAAATGAATTAGTATTATTTTTCTTCATTTTTTGATATATTATTTGTATTTTTAAGATTTTAAAATGAATTAGTATTATTGTTCTTAATTTTTGATATATATTTTGTATTTTAAGATTTTAAAATGAATTAGTATTATTGTTCTTCATTTTTGATATATTATTTGTATTTTTAAGATTTTAAAATGAATTAGTTCTATTTTTCTCAATTTTTGGAGATATTATTGGTATTTTTAGAAATAATACAAATTAAAAGTGAATGTTTATTTATTTATTCAAAATTATTAATTACATCTTTACTTTTGTTTATTAAAAGATTTATTTGAAATTCAAACAATAAAGAAATATGGCTTCGGCCAACATGTTAAAAAGATTGATATGATACAACTATCATATACATGCGTGAGAAACACTTGGATTCGGGACGGGATGGAACTCGGAAGTTAAGCGTGCTAGTGCTAGAGCAGTGGGAGGATGGGTGACCGAGCGGGAAGTTTGACCATGAGTAACTAATTGGACTAGAGATAATCTTAGTTAGACACTAAGCAAATAATACAAATTGTGAGAATAAAAGGGAGTGAAAAAAAGGGAGTGAAAAAAGGAGTGAAAAAATGGGAGTGAAAAAAGGTGAGAAAAATAATTAGAAACCAAATGAATTAAAAAAATTACGAAATAAATCTAGTCCCGGTTCATGTGGCCAACCGGGACTAAATGTCCTCCGACCCCAGGCTCCGCCACCCGCCCACGTGGACAGGCCTTTACTCCCGGTCCGTAAGAGATGGGACTATAGGGGGGGGCCTTTAGTCGCGCGTAGCTAGTCCCGGTTGCCCGGACGGGATTAATGGGCCTGGCGAACCGGGACTGTAGGCCTGTTTTCTACCAGTGAGTGGGGGGTTTAGCTTCTGTTTTTGATACTTTTGTGCTAGTTCATGTTAAGAGGGCTGCAAATATGTCCGCGGATCTCTGCGCCAAGCATGCTTGTGGTCTCACGGCCTTGGAGAGCTGGCTACATGAGTTTCCGTCGTTTCTGTTGAGTAGCCTACGGGCGGATTGTCATAGTTTGTCCATGATTCAATAAAGACCACCAGTTTAAAGTGCAAAAAAAAAAAAAGTACCGTACGTGTCCAGGCTAGTATTATTGAGTACGAGTTGGAATAAAAGATGGAAGTATTATACATCCTAGTAGTACTGTAGAATTATTTTAAACCTGCACATCTCCGAGTCGGTTCAATGTTCAAGTCCACCGGCCGTACCCAGCCTGCGCAATATAAGGAGAGCCAGGTGGAGTCTTGTATCAGAAAACAGAAAGGCCAAAGAGGAGGCGATAGTAGGTCAATCGCCACTCCACCCAGCCTGCGCGATATCAGGAGCCAAAAGAGCAGGGAATTAAGGAGGTCGAGGATAATGGCGGAGGCCGAGAACGGTATCCACGACCACCTCGTCGCCACGGCGGAGCCAGATGAGGAAGCCAACCGCCGTCGCAGCAACCAGATCGCATGCGTGCTGCTTCTCGTCTTCGCCGCGGGGAACGCTGTGCTCTCGCCGATGGTGATGTATTACGGCATCACGGCGGCCAAGCTCCCGCTCTGGCATGCCTCTATCCTTTCGGCTCCGTTCCTAATGCAAGCAGGCATATTTTGGGCCTATCGCCATCGTCTTTGGAGAATAGGTTGTGAAAGTTTTTACCCAGAGAAAGAAAGGCAGGTAGATGCAGACGGTTCTGTTCCCTCCCTCGGGCATGGGCGATGACTGCTGTAAGGATACAACCCGAAGAAGCTCAGTTGTTTGCCGATGATGACCCTATAGCGTGAAAGGAACGGCTGGGTTTTTCTCAATATTTGCAAGCCCATTCAACAAAATATTGCTCGGATCAAAACGGACGAAACAGGGGAGTGTCGTCGCCAGCGGTGGTCGTTTAATCTTACCGGCCGCTGAGGCTTGTAATCCTTTAGATGATTTTCCTTAGTTTGGTTTTGTGAGTTTAGAGTTTTTGGTAGGGTCAGTCTTCAGGGTCGTTTCCTGTTTCTGTTTGGCAGTTTCATGTTCTGTAACCTGTGTTCTTGCTAGCAATGGCCTTTCCCTGAAGTTTGGAGGTCGAGCATGCAGTGAGGAAATTGCAGTAAACACCAACTATTGTGGCTTTTGTTGCACCAAACCACAACTCGGACATTTTTTTGCAGGGAACACCAATATTTGGGGTAATTACTTGCACAAAACCCAAATTCGGTTCTTAGCCACTTTAACAGATAATTAGCCACTTGGACCCACTTGATCAACCGAAATATGTGCTCCACCCTTTTTCCAGAAATATGTCCAGAAATTCTGTCGCACACTCCCTAGCCCAGTTTGGCCTGCGTGCTGAAACTGAATGCAATGGCTGGGAGGGTAGTGCACCTGCCTTTGTTTCTGCACTGGTTGCCAGCGATGTTGCTGAGCAATGTGGTTAATGGTATATGGAAAATTCAAAAAAAAAATATGTCCAGCTGCATCACGCGTGATGGTTTGGCTAGTTCGTTTGGGACTTGGGAGTCAAGCGGCCACGGTGGCATCCTGCTAGTGGGATTAAGTGGCTAATTATCTGTTAAAGTGGTAAAGACTTGAATTTGGGTTTTGTGCTAGTAATTACCCCAAATGTTGGTGTTCTGTGCAAAAAAATGTTTGAGTTGTGGTTTGGTGCAACAAAAGCCCCAATAGTTGGTGTTCCCTGCAATTTACTCGCATGCAGTGGATGAATCGGACGGAGAGGGAAAGCATGGAGAGACAATGACAGCCAGGAATTACGGGATGGAGATATGGAGTATATCTCAGCGTTCTAGCGTCGGTGTCGAGAGCAGGCTACAGCCGCCAGTGCAACAAGGGAGGCAGGTGGATTGGCTGAAGCACATGTACGCCCGGGCTACCGGATTCATCACGGCATCATGCCCAGCACGAGAGATCGGTGGCGGCATGGCCTTCTCCTCCTTCGGTTTGGGCATGGACGAGAAATTTCGTAGCGTGGAGGATGTCGCTGCCCGCTGCCTACTTCTGGGAAGTGGAAGGGGGATGAGAGGCAAGATCGAGAGGGTCGCTGCCGGCGCGAAGCAAGTTGGGGAGGAGAAGAGGCGCTGTCCTTGCGAGCGCGAGGGAGAAGACAGAGTAGCCCCCAACCCCACCTGTTTCTGTGTCGATTTGTTTTTACCACGTAATGGTGGAGGAGCATGGCCTAGTTGGGCTTCGGTGCTGGTATTTCAGCCTAATTTACCACAAACGCCGGATTTGACTTGCAGAATAGCGCCCCTAGGGACATTTGGCCCACTTCGGGTTGATAGTGGATTAAACGGACGTACAACGGTACAAGATTGATTATGAAGGCAATTAGACGGCCAGAAACGCTAATGGCCTGAGGGTGCTCCCTTTTGTCCCAGTTTTAATATCCCTAATATATATGCAGTCCTGTAATATGGCATTCCATTTAATTGCCGAACGATGGCTTCATTTGCACGCATCCTAACTTGTTCTGATGAGTCTAAATGTAATAGACCGTTTCAATGACATTTTTCCGATAAAGGTTCAATGATATTTTTTTTTGGATAAAGCATCAATGATATAGAGTACTAATCATATACATGTCTTCATTCTTTACGTGCTGAATGATATATGCAATGTATTTCATTTGTTGTAAGTATTTACTTGTTCTACTGGGCGCCCCAGCGCATCAGATTTCGATATATCTTATATTCGTGGAGATTGAAAAACTAGTAGTGCTATGTATTCTAATGCATGGCATTGCAACTGTTTAGAGCAACAAGATTAGAGAGGATGTTTGTATGTTATGTCGAACAAACTTTTAGCACCCATGGAACAAGTCACAGTTATAGTGAGAACAAATTTTGGACTCAGTCGAACAAAAATTCAGCACCCATGAACACCTCCAGATCGCAAGCCGAACAAAATTAGAACCTAGAGGAGGAATTGAAAATGAACATAGTGGAACTAAACTTTATTGTGATCAGATTACATTTTAATCAATTTTTTTTTACTAAATGGAACCAAAGTTAACCGTCCATCTAACAAATCACAACTCTTAGCTCTCACTTGAGCGGAGGGGCTAACCCTAGCTACTCCCGTCACTGTGCCACCACCGCCATCTATTCTTAGAGTTGAAGCTTTCAATTTTATAGTGCCTCCACAAGATGAGGTAAAACCCAACTTCAGAAACACCACCGATGATGTTGCCGTTTGGTTCACGGTGTGAGAACAAATATGATTAGTGTTGGGTGGTGTTTGTTGCGGCGTGTTGCATACAGGATGACCAACAATTAGATGATATCTGTCTAAGTATGTACATGTTTTATTCAAGATTTGCGTGCCTTTTTTGTTGGTCGAGCTTTCTAATAGGCCGATATGTATCGTGTGCGTATAGCTTCGAGTCGGTTTGGGTGTTTTCGGTTTGGGTCTGCCCAACCGAGCCCTTGTGGATTTTCTATATAAAGGAGCATGCGCAAGCGTTTAGGGTAGACAGTAATTTGAGATTAAAATTATAGAGAGGCTCCTTCCATGATGGGTCACCGTTTACGAGTTTATATTGGTTTTGTTTGCGGATCTTGTTGATTCGTTTACAATTGCGTGTGGGGGATTGATTCTTTATTTCTCCAAGGTTACTATTCTTCGATCGCCGTGAAAGATTGAGACAAAATCCTCTTAAATCACATTGATCTGCATCATTTTTGTATCAGATTTGTCGGGTTTCTCACGGCGATTCCTCGCTGAGATCTATTATCTGTCATGTTCGATTTGCTTGAGTTTATGATGTGGATATGTTCGTGTGTTTCCGCTAAAAATATTTGTTGCCAGATTATCTGTACCGCCGACCGGGTCTGCTATTTCGGTTATGCTACCAAAGAAGACCTAGTGTTGCACGTTAATTTGGTTTAGTTTACTCTGCCCGAGGAGACATCTGATAGAGTACTACTCACATATTTGAGATAGGATCACGTATTGGAGACTTAGATTACTAGTTGGACATCCTTTTAAGGGATCTAACCACAGGGTTGTTCGGGCCTTGAGGTTGCTCGACCGATTGCCCTTTGTCCCTACATGTCAGCGAGTGAGGCACGAATAAAAATAAACCCACGTCTGAAAGCCCCTCTACTCCTCTTCCCCCGTCTCTTCCACGACCTTTTCTCTCGCTCGCTCAGCAACTCGCCTCCGCAACCACCCTTCAATTCCAGCCGCCTACATCGTAATCGGCGTCACAGATAGCCGGCCCGACCATATCTCGCTCTCCTCCACCGATTTCCCACCAACGCCTCGATCTTCTCCCTAGCACAGCGTGCTCATCGTCCCCCTTCCTCGCTCGCGTGTGTATGCGGGCGGTATGGTTCCCGTTCGATTCCCCCTCCCTCAACTCAAAACTCCGTAACTCTATGCCTCTGCTCTGGAGGATGGTGAATGGTCATTTTGTCTTCACGGGAGCTCCATGGCTGGAACCCTAGCTGCCAACATGCCCGTTTATGGACATGCGATTTGTGCGATGGTGCATGCCTCCCAAATCCTAGGCCATGCTGCAGATTAGGTCTACAAATCTCACACCCAAGGCATAATCCCAGCCTCCCAGAAATCCATCTCCCGCAGGCCTGAAATCCCAAAGTCCCAAGCCATGGGTAGTCCTAGAGGCAATATTAGATCGACTGCCTAAAGACCAGTTGACCAGCCGACAATGGAGGTCAAAGCAGGAAGCTCTGGCCTTGTGCGGCGGCAGGAGAGCCCAACATGTATTGGAGGTCGTCTGATACCAGACTCATGGGTGGTACTTTTGATTTTTCTCATCTTGTTTCTTGTTTTGTAAGTTCTCTAAGAAAGCTAAAATGTAGTAGTATTGGATTGGAATTTTATGCTGGCTACAACCATCGCTTCCTGAGGAATGCGACAACATGGTACAGCTTCGGTGGTTACTCTTTGGGACACATATGGACATAGATGTTGGAATTGGATAATAGGTTCATGGCTAATTTGCATGTTGGGTGACGAACTTGGCTAGCAGAGGTGATCAATGGGTGTTATCTGGATGCTAGGTTAGTGATTGTACTTTGTTTTCATGGACAGTGTTGTAGTTACATAAACACTGAAGGTTATTACTCCCTCCATTCCTCAAAATAAGGCTTATAAATTTTGGCAAAAGTCAACATATAGTAAGTTTGACCAAGTATATAGACAAAATTATGAATATTTAGATTACCAAATTAATACCAGACTCATCATATAATAAATTTTCATAGTATGTTAAGTGAATCTTGTAAATGTTCATATTTTTGCCCATAACATTGGTCAAAGGTATGGTACGCTGACTTTGGCCTAAAAATTCACGCCTTGTTTTTTGGAATAGAGGTAGTATAGAACTAAGATACTACTCAAACATATGCTTTTTGTAACTGCTGATCATACGCCCTATATTTTTGTTTGTTTTTCTTAGCAAGGCTATTCTATCTATGAATGAAGTTGAGATAGAAGATAATTTCTTATGTCACGTGTTTGACTCGGTGATTCAACTTGTCCTACAAAATTTTGTGTCTTAGTTTTATTTTCGTTCATTACGATTACAAACATCATGTATCCTGATTTTCTGCTTCTTTGTTTCCACTATATTTTTCTAGATACCATGGAGCGGGGAAGATATGTCACAGCGGGAGTTAATGCATTCTGTCAATTGATTTTGTTTTTCTCCAAACGACTAGAGTCGGGTTCCATTATCGTGAGACAACAGAACAGAGGTCTTATTTAAAACGAACCTGAAAGCAAGAAAAAGAAGTAAAAACAACTACCTGAAGCACAAGAATGAGACGGTGCCAGTCCCCTCGAAAGGAAGGGAAATGAAACCACCACCCACTCTCGACAACAGAAAGTATCTAAACCAAACCAGCAGAAGTTTCCCAGCACTAGAACCACAGCGCAAAGGGATAAGGCAAAGTACTTCAGAATATATCCATACTGCACGCAGGCAGGCGACAAACTACTTGAGCAAAGTAAGCGAAGATAATCAGCCAACGACATCCACATCTTCATCAGAAGCCGCCTCTGAAGCAATTGTCCTGCGCATCCTGGCTTGATTCCGGGCATGTTGTTCCAGAGCTGCATCCTGAATCATCCGTGCTCCCTCTTCCAAGTTGCTCCTATCTCCAGGTGCTTGAAGACCTGCCCAGTAACGAAGAAATGCACAAAAATAACAGATCAACTCCACAGGTGACGAAATGAGCTCCTTGTCGAAACAAGCCCTATTCCTAGTTTTCCAAATTGCCCAACAAAAGGCAGCAATCCCAACAACATGAAGATTCAATTGATTTGGGAAAAAAGCAGAAATCCACCAGAAATATTGAGTAAAATTGGTAGGCATGTTGAAGGCACAAATTACAGAACAAATCACACTCCACATGTATCCCGCAGCAGGACAAGAGAAAAAAAAAGGTGATTAATGGTTTCAGAAACATTACAGAAACTGCAAGAGGGATCCCCTTTCCACTTCCTGTTTTTCATGTTATCCTTGGTGGCAATAGAATTATGCCAAATTAACCAAAGCCACACTTTGATTTTCAGCGGGATTTTAGCCTTCCAAAGATGTAAAAACGATATGTCTACATTAGACGAAGACAGCTTATTATACATGGATTTAACAGTTAACTTTCCTGATTTGGTGAGTTTCCACTTAGGTCTATCAGGACCCTCTCCCAAGGCAACAGTCATAAGAACACTACGCAAAACAGATGCCTGTTGTTGCATAGGAACACTCAACCATCTCCTAAAACTCAACTGCCAGTTCCTGTCAGCCATTTCTCTAACTGTACACACCTGGATATTGCACACATCAAAAAGGTCAGGAAATATTTCACAGAAAGGAAGTGGACCACACCATTGATCCTGCCAAAAATCGGTTTCTCTTCCACCACAGACCACCATGAATCTACATTGAAGATACAAATATTTAACTTTCAAAAGATCCTTCCACACAGGAGAGTCCTGCTGTCTAAGCTTAATCCTCGAGATGCCATGCTTAATTCCGTATTTGTTCTTAACCAAAGACTGCCAAATTCCTTCTTCCATCTCTAACCTCCACCACCACTTGCACAGGAGACTAATATTGAACAACTTAAGATCCTTGATACCTAACCCCCCTTTATTCTTGGGTTTGTTAATCAAATTCCATCTCACCAAGTAATACTTCTTTTTGGAATTGGTCCCTTGCCAAAAAAATCTTCTAATGATTTTGGTCATCTCTTCCAAACAAGAGGAAGGAAGCAGATACATGGACATATGATAAACAGGAATGCTACTCAAAGAAGATTGTATCAAGATTAACCTTCCACCAATAGATGAGTTATTGCCAGCCCAACCATCCAACCTTTTCCCCAGCTTTTCCCCCAAAGGTTTTAGATCAGCAACTAAAATCCTGAACCCACAAATAGGCACTCCCAGGTATTTCATAGGCCAGTGTCCAATCTGACAGTTTAACATATCAGAGTATACAATACTCTTATCAGAATCCTCCAAAAACATGAATAGTTCACTCTTCATGAAATTGATTTTCAAACCTGACATAGCCTCAATCAAATAAAGAATCATCTTAAGATGTCTGACTGATTCACATCATCCTGGATCATTAAAAGGGTATCATCAGCATACTGGAAAATGGCCACACCTTTATCCAACAGATTAGGCACCAAACCAACAATGAGACCAATCTCCTAGGCTTGCTGAATGAGTTTGGCAAGCCCTTCTGCTGCAAGGTTGAACAGGAAAGGAGAAAAAGGATCTCCCTGCCTAACACCCCTGTGGCTACCAAAATCTTTTCCCCTTATGTTATTAATTTTGACACACAGCGTACCATCCTTAACAATGTCCTCAATCAATCTCTTCCAAAGGGGACTAAATCCCTTAAGTGACACACAATGTAACAGATAGGACCAGTCAACCTTATCATAGGCTTTCTCAAAGTCAATCTTGAAAACCACTCCCTGATGTTTTTTCCTCTTTGCCTTATGAAGAATTTCATATAGAGACATTACACCATCCATGATATTTCTACCTTTAATAAAAGCCGTCTGGCACTTAGAAATTAGCTTATCCATGAAGGGCTCCACCCTCATTGTGGCAACTTTAGTAATGATTTTGTACAACACTTGTAGCAGACAAATAGGCCTGTACTTCTGAAGACAGTCAGCATCAGGTGACTTTTGCAGTAGAATAATCATGCCAAAATTAAGTCTATACAAACCAAGCTTCCCATTGTACCAATCATTGAACATATTCATAACGTCATCTTTCACAGTGTGCCAAGTGGCCTGAAAGAACTCAATAGGAATTCCATCAGGACCAGGAGCCTTATTCTTAACCATGGAGTCAATGGCAAGTTTGACCTCTTCTAAAGTAAAAGCAGCATCAAGACTAACATTATCATAAACAGACAGTCTCTCCTCAGATCTCCACACATTATCAGAAATACACATCAATTTTCCCTCCCCGGGACCAAACAAGATTCTGTAATACTCAGTAGCATGAGAAAGTAACTCATCAGTCCCCTGAATACACTGATCCCCATTCACCAAAGAATACATTGTATTTTTCCTCTTTCTACCATTGGCAACTCTATGAAAGAAAGCTGAGTTTGAGTCTCCTTGTAAAAGCCACCTCTCACTAGATCTTTCCTGCCAGTATTTCTCCTCCACGTCACACAACCCGAACAGCTCACTCTGAACAAAACCTTTCCTTTCAAGTTGCTCAACAGACAAAGTACCTTGCTCCTCCAAAAGTTCCAGGGTATTAAATTCCACAGATAGTTCTTTTCTTAGCCTAATTGAGTCCCCTCTCACATTAGCCCCGCAACCTTTCAAACTATTTTTGACCCTCTTCAACTTTTGTTGAATAATTGAAACACTATCCACAGAGGGTATAGCAACATTCCAAGCTCTCTGAACCCTGTCCTGAAAATCAGGATCAGATATCCAAGATTTCTCAAACCTTAATTCTTTATTCTTAGGAATAGTAGTTTCACCAGTCTCCACAATCCCTAGGATTGTGATCTGAGATAATCCTAGGGATTTTCCTAACCTTGGTAAGGGGAAAAATAGTCTCCCACTCAGATGACATCAGAACTCTATCAAGCTTTTCCAAAGTGGGATTTTTCTGATTGTTGGACCAGGTATACAAACCACCAGACATATCAACCTCCCTCAAAAAATAGGATTTAATAATTGAGTTAAAAACATCAGAGAACATATTCACCCCCCAGGTTTGTTTTTTTCAAAAGAGTACCTCAAAATATTAAAATCCCCACCAATGAGAGAAGGGAGAGTCAACTGAGAACAAACATTAGCAAAAGCTGAAAGAAAATCAGTCTTATCCTTATCTTGTGCTGCTGATGGCTCCCAAGTGCAAGAGATCAATTGTAGTACTTTTCGAATTAGAAACGTTGTCGAACCCACGAGGAGCAGAAGGAACTGGTAAGTAGAATAGCAAAGGAATAATAAAAGCAACAGGTGTTTTTGTGTTTTAATTGTGTAGTGCAAGTAAAGTAAAAGGCGGAAAGTAAATTGCAGCAAGTAGTAGGTCTCAATGAGAGACAAAGCCCAATCCTCTAATGCGAAAGAGGACAAGCTCAAGTGTGTGTTTGTGTCTTATATGTGGAAAACATTCCCGAGGGCTGCACGGATTTAGCTGGCATAGTGATTCATTGCATAACATGTTTGTATATCTTGTCTAGTTTTAAGCTTCTTCGGACGGAGCCACAAATAAGAATAGCTAAATAAATAAACTATCACCCCTTATGATGGATCGCGTGGCCAATTAAATGACAGCACAAGAATTATTAAGACATTATGTCCCACCATAGCCTTATCTCTAAGGTCCCCGATACAAGTACCCTCATAATGCAATTCAACGACTCTGTCTCAAGTTCCTGTCACCTAAAGACATCATCACGTCACTACACTACGGTGTTCTCCTATTAGCCCATGTAGGTGAAGTGTTGTACAGTCGACGTTCGTACAACACCATCATAGAATCACATAAAAGATAAATACTAGACCAAATAACAACTCATCTCATGTAACAAATCATTGCCAATTCATCATATGCCCTCAGGAACATGCGGGAACTACTCACAACGTGCAAACATGATCATGTATGGTGACATATGTGGTACAACACAATCTGAAACAATGGATCCACCACCAAATAATGACAAGTACTCAATCCCAAACATGCAACGGAGTACAATAACACGTATCTAGGGTGTAGCAATGTGATGGTGATGGTGGAGATGTAGGTGCTGGTGAGGATGGTGATGGAGATGCCTCCTCCCACGCCAAGGAGGAGATGGGGATGATTTCCCCCTTCTCCGGAACTCCGGAGCAGCAGGATCTGTCTCCCCCGCGGAGAGTTTCGAGAGTTCGCCGCCCTGGCGGCTCCGTCTCGTCTCGGGAAAATTAGGGTGTTCGTTTTCGGGGAAGACCGAGTCGTCAGCAAAAAGACCTCGGGGAGGAGGTGTTGTGGGCCCATTTGGGGGCCCCACACGCGGCCAGGGAATCTAGCCGCGTGGGCTACCCCCTTTTGGGCCTCCTGGCCCTCCTCCTTTGTGTCTTGTGCCCACGGCCTTTCTCCCGAAGAAAAACTGACAGGGTTTCTTTCCTTTCGCAATTTGGACACCTGTAGCTCCTGAAACATCAAAAACATGAAAACATGTGTTTTCTGACACCCAGAAATTAAATACCAAAAATAGGGACTTTGTAGGAAAGTCCCATAAAATCATCTAAAACATGCAAAACAATGACATAACATTGATAAAACATCCCAATAATACCTATATGGAGGGTATAAATGATGATATAAAATGCACGTATCAACTCCCCCAAGCTTAAACCTTTGCTCGTTCTCGAGTAAATAAGGACATAGATCATTACATGCATCAATGGACTTATGGTTGATAAATAAATACGGGCATTGTAACATCATCATGTTCAGTTATAATGCAAGATGAATGAATAGAACTCATACACATAAGGATAACATATTCGAAGCTCTAGCAAACACCCCATACTTTTGAAAGCAAATAACCATTGTATGTTGGACAATCGAATTATACTCTTTAATTTGGAGAAAGATAAATGAGTAGAGGTACTCATTTAGTTTCCAAACTATTCAGCTTAAATTACTAATTGTAATGTGGCATCCATTGGGCTAAGACTCTCATTGCCCCTTTATCATTAGCATCTTAATTTATGAATGTTGAAGTAATATGGTTGACAAGGTGTTGGTTGAATGTCTCATGCCCCGTGAGTGTGAAAACCTACTCCATGATTACTCAACTTAAGATTCGTAATAAGCTTTGTACAATCATAATAAGTATTAATGACATCATAGAGAATTGCAAAGAGGTACCTCTTTCCCCATGACATAGAAACCAGCCCATGTCACAATAACAAGATGAACAAACGGAGTAGACTCATCATCCTTTTTTATTTCATTCACTATACGCATAGCTTCTTATTTTATTGTAGGATGTGTTTGTAGAGTCCACTCTAGCTGTAAGTAAATTTCCACCATGATCAAGCATGGCTTGGGTTAGCGGCCCAATGCAATTTCTCTAGTCATATATACTTACTCATCAAAACTTACTATTCCTCTATTTCATTTCGGCATGGCAGGAGTCCAAAAACAAAAGCACATGACATCAACTAAATATAAAATTTCTTTGTGCAATGTTGAAAGCTTTTCACGCGATGCACGTGTTAGCCAACTCCCAACCAAAATCCTTGTCAAGCACAAAACTTTTAGCTCCCATTAATGGGTCATGTTTGTTAAGTGCAATAGAAATAAATGTGTGCATTCAAAAGTTCGTGAGAGTCTTATCCCAAATTCAGCCCATGCCAATTAATAACATAAGCATCTTTATTTAGAGCATAAATGAAACTATAACATGGTGAACATGATCGGAATAGCCATTAAGCTAATAGATAGATAGTGGATTTATGTCATATTGAGATAATTCTACAATTGTCCAACACACTCAAGTTAATTAATTTCAAGGCAAGATGTGATTGAAACCTCGAAATATGCCATGCTCATTTGCATGAGTGTTACCCATAAATCCCCAAAACAAGGGAATCATGGATGACACCATACTTTATTATTCATTGATAAACCATAAGACGGGGATGCATGATAATGCTCAATGAGCTCACTCAAGCCTAAACGAAAACAATAACTAGATAATAAAAGCAAGACATACCAAAACTAGATAGACATGATAAAGCTGATAAAAGACGGGGGATAGGTGAAACTCCCCCAAGCTTAGAAGTTTGCGTCCTCCACGGCTATCTCCTTTTCATATTCAGCCCACCACTCTTTCTTCTTCTTCTCTTCATAGTTGTCTTCAAGCTCTCCAATGATGCGCATCATGAGGTTATAGGCTTGCTCAAATGCTCCTGCAGCTTTTCCCAACCTTTCCATGAGGTCCTTCTCCACCGTCTCCTTGGGAGTTTTTCACTCCGGGCTTGGTGCTTTCTTCTTGGGAATAAGGTGATCCCAATCTCCAGTGCAATTCTTCTCAGTGGGATTTTCCCTGCCAATAAGAGGAGAAACTGCGTTTTTGCTAGCAAGTGAGTGCCTTGGAGCCTTCCCTACGGTGCTCATACGTGCGGACTGTCTCTTGTTTCCGAAAGACATGTTCACCCGTACGCCAGCAACAGGGCTTGGTGATGGAGGTGCTGTTGCAAGAGGTGGTATGTCGAATATGGCCTCGTCATCTTCCTCATCAGGTTCTTCATCCATGATCTCGCGAAGCTCCACGTCCTCGTCATCCGAGTAGTCCTTCCTCTTCCTATTCCTCATGTTGATGGATGTGGGGCTGTTGCCCTCAAGCTCATCATCATCATCGTCCATGGAGGTGCATTGGTAGGAGTATCCCAAAGTCATGGCTTGGAAAACCTGACAGACATAATAGACAAAACAAAGATCGTGCGAGAACTCTCGATGCGGGATTAGATCGACAAAAGGGGGTATATATTGACGGTTTTTGGGGTAAGACAAAGCGTCGGAGTAAAAAACGAGACGGAACGGGACTCTGAGGTGGAAAAGGGGTACCTCCACACGGCCAAGGAACCTGGCCGCGTGTGGGGTCCTCTTTTCCCCTTCGAGGTCCAATTCCTTCCAATTTTCTTGTCCCACACGTTAATTTCCATAAAGAATGAGTTCCGTAAGTTTTCACGCAATTTCGAGAAATTTCCAAACACAATAATTGTATATTATTGAATTTGGGTTTCTGAAACTACAGGATCCCTTACAATTACCTCCTCCGGTGTCATTAAATTTATCTCCTCGATGGTTCCTATGAAGCTCTTTCCTGCAATATAATGTTTTAGGCGTTGTCCATTGACCACATGAGGTTTACCTTTCATATCACCGTGAAGACGGATGGCCCCCGAACGGTATACCTCCTGTACTACCAATGGACCCTGCCATTTTGAAGCTAATTTCCCTGCAGAAAACTTAAAACGAGAGTTGTACAATAGGACTTGATCACCTACTTTAAATTCCTTTCTTTTAATTTTCTTGTCATGCCAAATTTTAACTTTCTCTTTAAACAATTTTGCACTTTCATATGCTTCATTCCTCCATTCATCTAATAGATTTAGGTCAAGCAATCTCTTCTCCCCCGCTGTTTTTAAATCAAAATTTAATTTCTTAATAGCCCATCTAGCTTTATGTTCTAATTCAACGGGTAAATGACATGCTTTTCCATAAACCATTTTATAAGGAGACATACCCATAGGATTTTTATAAGCAGTTCTATAAGCCCACAATGCATCATTAATTTTAAGTGGCCAATCAGATCTAGCTCTGTATACTGTTTTCTCTAAAATAAGTTTAATTTCCCTATTACTTAATTCGACTTGTCCGGTAGTTTGAGGATGATAGGGTGATGCAATTCTATGATTAACAGTATATTTTGCCAATGTTTTTCTAAGAACACCATGCATAAAATGAGATCCACCATCAGTAATTAAAAATCTAGGAACACTCTAGGGAAAATAATTTCTTTAAGCATTTGCATGGTTGTGGCATGGTCTGCACTCTTAGTAGGAATGGCTTCTACCCATTTTGTAACATAATCAACAGCAACCAAAATGTGAGTATGTTTTGTACTAGATGCAGGAAATGGTCCCATAAAGTCAAAACCCCACACATCAAATGGTTCAAGTGGTAATGTATAGTTCATAGGCATTTCATTCCTTCTACCAATGTTTCCTACTCTTTGACATTTATCACAAGTTTTAATATATTCAGCACAATCCTTGAATAGAGTAGGCCAATAAAAACCACATTGTAATACCTTTGCTGCAGTACGATCTCCTGCATGATGTCCTCCATAGGGACTGTCATGACAATCTCTTATAATAGCCAGCTGTTCATGCTCAGGTACACAACGTCTAATAATGCCATCAACACTTTTCTTATACAAGAATGGATCATCCCAAAAATAATGTCTAAGGTCATAAAAGAATTTCTTTCTTTGCTGGTAAGTAAATTGTGGTGGCATAACTTTCCCAACAATAAAATTTGCATAATTATCAAACCAAGGAGATGCAACTTTAGCACTAGAAACACTAACAAGGGCAAGTTGTTCATTAGCAAAACTATCATTAATAGGAATAGGATCATCAGGTATATTTTCCATTCTAAAAAGATGATCAACTACGGGATTATCTTCTCCTTTCCTATCTACTATGTGTAAATCAAATTCTTGCAACAAAAGTACCCATCTTATTAGCCTAGGCTTAGCATCTTTCTTATTCATCAAATATTTAATAGCAGAATGATCAGAGTGCACAGTGACTTTTGAATCAATTATGTAAGATCTAAATTTATCACATGCAAATATTACCGCTAAAAATTCTTTTTCAGTTGTAGCATAATTTCTTTGAGCACCATCTAGTGTTTTACTAGCATAGTAAATAACAATCAATTTCTTATCAACCCTTTGGCCTAAAATAGCTCCAACTGCATAATCACTAGCATCACACATAATTTCAAAGGGCAAGTTCCAATCAGGAGGTTGAATAATAGGTGCAGTTATTAAGGCATTCTTTAAAACATTAAAGGATTCTATGCAATCATCATTAAAAGAAAACGAAACATCCTTTTGCAAAAGATTGGTTAGAGGCTTTGATATTTTAGAGAAATCTTTAATGAACCTACGATAAAAACCTGCATGACCGAGAAAACTTATTATACCTTTGATGTCTCTTGGATATGGTAATTTCTCAATAGCTTCAATTTTTGCTGGGTCAACTTCTATTCCTATTCCAGAAATACGATGCCCAAGAACAATTCCCTCTGTTACCATAAAGTGACACTTCTCCCAATTAAGAACAAGGTGTTGGTCTTCACAATGCTGCAAAACTTTGTTAAGGTTGAACAAGCAATTATCGAAAGAAGTACCATACACCGAAAAATCATCCATAAAGACTTCCACTATATTTTCAATATAATCAGCAAATATAGCATTCATGCATCTCTGAAAAGTAGCAGGCGCATTACATAAACCAAAAGGCATTCTCTTATAAGCAAATGTACCATATGGGCAAGTAAAAGTGGTCTTTTCCTGATCATCACTATGAACTGGAATTTGAGATAAGCCTGAATACCCATCTAAATAACAAAAGTGAGAATGTTTAGATAATCTCTCTAGCATTTGATCAATAAAGGGCAATGGTCCTTACGAGTTGCTTTATTTAATTTTCTATAATCAATGCACATTCTATAACCAACAACAGTATGTTGAGCAACAAGTTCATCATCTTTATTAGGAACCACAGTAATTTCACCTTTCTTAGGAACACAATGAACATGACTAACCCATTTACTATCAGCTATAGGATAAATAATACCAGCCTCTATGAGTCGAATTACCTTCTTTCTTACCACTTCCTTCATTTTTGGATGTAGACGGCGTTGGAAATCAACAACAGGTTTAGCATCTTCTTCCAAATTAATTTTATGCATACATAGAGCTGGACTTATGCCCTTAAGATCATCAAGAGAATAACCAATAGCCTTACGGTGGGCTTTAAGCACATCAAGTAATTTCTCTTCTTCCTCGGCTGAAAGGTTAGCACTAATAATAACATGATATATATTTTTCTTATCCAAGTATGCATATTTCATATTTTCAGGCAAAGGCTTTAATTAAAAAACTAGGATCTCCTTTAGGAGGTGGGAGTACTCCTAGATTATCAGGTGGGATATGCAATTGTAATTGTGGAGGTTGCTGCCATAATATTTGTTCTAAAGCTTCTTTTTCTGCATCATTAAATGGCTCTTCCTGATTAAGCATATAGCGTTCCACCACGTATGATGAAGCTACAGCTATATGAGCAAGAGTTTCAATTATATCTTTAGATTTTGGTTCTTTCTTAGCAGGTTTATCAGCAAATTTAGAAAAATTAAATTCAAGTTTCTCTCCAGCACATTCAATAAACACCCTTTCTCTAGGCAAATCAATTTCAGCACCAACAGTATGTAAGAAAGGTCTACCAAATATAATAGGACAGAAAGAATCTTGTGGACAACCAAGCACAATAAAATCAGTAGGATATTTTATTTTCCCTACCAATACTTCAACATCTCTAACAATTCCAAAGGGACTAATATAATCTTTATTAGCAAGCTGAATGGTCATACATGTTTCTTCCATGGTGATAGGATCAATATCAGGCTTATTTTCTTGATAGAGAGAATATGGAATGACACTAATGCTTGCTCCAATATCACACAAACCATGATAACAAGAAGTCCCAATAGAGCATGATATAATTGGCTTACCAATTTTGGATGAATTCCCTTTAATAACTTTGGTAGCATCTTCACATAAATAAACATCAACATGATCTTCTTCATTTAATTGCTTAATAATAGAGACTTGGTTCTTGACTTCCACCTGTTCTTTAGGTTGAGAACATCTCTTTCTAATTTTGTCAGCAACAGCAATAAGCAAATTCTCTTTAACTTTTTCAGGATAGGGAGGTGGTTCAATATATTCTTCTATTACTACAGATGACACTGGTGTCTCTTTAATAAATTTAGGGACAACAATAGAAGATTTAACAGGTTAAACATAATAATCAAAGCCACTTTTAGGAATTCGAATGTCTCAGCAAATTTCTTAGCTATTTCAATTGCAACATATGGATCAAGACCAAAATCTTTAATAACATTCTTGAACAAAATAGAACTAGAGAAACTTTCTACACATGAATATCCATAATCAAAATAAGCTTCATTACCTTTGTCTAGGTCCCAATATTCAGAGTTCTTCGAAATATTTTCCAATAAATTCCAAGCTTCTTCTGCAGTATTATTTGTAAAGCTTCCACCAGATGAACCATCCAAATATTGCTTTAGCCTATCAGGTAGTCTCACATAAAAGTTTATCAATATAAGTTTATTTAGTGAGATCATGACAAGGATTCTTACGAAGGAGGTCCTTAAGCCTCCCCCAAGCTTGAGTAATACTCTCTCCAAGGTGTGGCCAAAAATTAAATATAAAGCAATGGTTCTCATAAGCCTCTTTAGGAGTAAAATATTTAAGAAAGAAAACCTTCATAAAAGTATCCCAATTATGTGTAATTTCTTCATCCAGGGACATATACCATTTTCGAGCATCACCAGTTAAGGACTGGTACAATAACTTGCATTTTACCTACTCCTCAGAAATATCCTTGAGCCTAATTAGCCCACATATATCCTCAATAGCCTGTATGTGATCACTTGCAGCCTTTGTTCCATCCCCTGCAAAAC
This sequence comes from Alopecurus myosuroides, assembly GCA_028641055.1. NCBI lineage: Eukaryota > Viridiplantae > Streptophyta > Magnoliopsida > Poales > Poaceae > Alopecurus > Alopecurus myosuroides. The sequence goes on along the minus strand of CM054060.1, from coordinate 298,541,059 downwards.
ACTCATTCCTAACAGCTTTAACAAATTCAAGGGGAATAATATAACCATCATCATGAGGTGCTTTTTCAACAACTTTAGGTTTAATAGCATAAGAAATCTCATATAAAGCAAGTTTCAGCGAAGCATCTCTCATAAAAGCCATAATAATAACAGGATGCAACAGCAAGTAAAATTCAGCTTTCAAATTTCCTTACCAAACTTCTTACCAATAGCGCTACGCTCCCCGGCAACGGCGCCAGAAAAGTGTCTTGATGGCTCCCAAGTGCAGGAGATCAATTGTAGTACTTTTCGAATTAGAAAGGTTTTCGAACCCACGAGGAGCAGAAGGAACTGGTAAGTAGAATAGCAAAGGAATAATAAAAGCAACAGGTGTTTTTGTGTTTTAATTGTGTAGCGCAAGTAAAGTAAAATGCGGAAAGTAAATTGCAGCAAGTAGTAGGTCTCAGTGAGAGACAAATCCCAATCCTCTAATGCGCAAGAGGACAAGCTCAAGTGTGTGTTTGTGTCTTATATGTGGAAAACGTTCCCGAGGGCTGCACGGATTTAGTTGGCATAGTGATTCATTGCATAACATGTTTGTATATCTTGTCTAGTTTTAATCTTCTTCGGACGGAGCCACAAACAGGAATAGCTAAATAAATAAACTATCACCCCTTATGATGGATCACATGGCCAATTAAATGACAGCACGAGAATTATTAAGACATGATGTCCCACCATAGCCTTATGCTCTAAGGTCCCCGATACAAGTACCCTCATAATGCAATTCAACGACTCTGTCTCAAGTTCCTGTCACCTAAAGACATCATCACGTCACTACACTACGGTGTTCTCCTATGAGCCCATGTAGGTGAAGTGTTGTATAGTCGACGTTCGTACAACACCATCATATAATCACATAAAAGATAAATACTAGACCAAATAACAACTCATCTTATGTAAAAAATCATTGCCAATTCATCCTATGCCCTCAGGAACATGCGGGAACTACTCACAACGTGCAAACATGATCATGTATGGTGACATATGTGGTACAACACAATCTGAAACAATGGATCCACCACCAAATAATTACTAAGTACTCAATCCCAAACATGCAACGGAGTACAATAACACGTATCTAGGGTGTAGCAATGATCAAACTATGAGGGGAACGGAGTGGATCACGGTGATGGTGATGGTGGAGATGCAGGTGCTGGTGAGGATGGTGATGGAGATGCCTCCTCCCACGCCAAGGAGGAGATTGGATGAAGATGGGGATGATTTCCCCCTTCTCTGGAGCTCCGGAGCAGCAGGATCTGTCTCCCCCGCGGAGAGTTTCGAGAGTTTCTCCGCCCTGGCGGCTCCGTCTCGTCTCGGGAAAATTAGGGTGTTCGTTTTCGGGGAAGACCGAGTCGTCAGCAAAAAGACCTCGGGGAGGAGGTGTTGTGGGCCCATTTGGGGGCCCCACACGCGGCCAAGGAATCTGGCCGCGTGGGCTACCCCCTTTTGGGCCTCCTGGCCCTCCTCCTTTGTGTCTTGTGCCCACGGCCTTTCTCCCGAAGAAAAACTGACAGGGTTTCTTTCCTTTCGCAATTTGGATACCTGTAGCTCCTGAAATATCAAAAACATGAAAATAGGTGTTTTCTGACACCCAGAAATTAAATACCAAAAATAGGGACTTTGTAGGAAAGTCCCATAAAATCATCTAAAACATGCAAAACAATGACATAACATTGATAAAACATCCCAATAATGCCTATATGGAGGGTATAAATGATGATGTAAAATGCACGTATCAACTGCCCCATACACAACCATGAGAGTCACTTCCTTCTTGATTTTCTTATCTAAAACATTTGCTTTCATAAAGAATCTGTCAAGTGATGCATTAATAATATCAAATCTAGAGGATTTGACACCACAAAGGATACCACCAGATCTGCCCACAGAGGGGGACCAGAACCATAAGTATTGAGCACCTGGATCAAATTTCCTCCAAATTTCAGGACCCACAACAGAACTCATAGTCTCTTGTAAACCAATGAAATCAAAATCAAATTCCCTGATTAAATCCAACATACTAGTGGAAAAACCTTTCTTGCCCACACCCCTACAATTCAAGAAAACACCAATCATAATATCTTATTGGATTTATTTATGTTCCTAGGTCCATTGACAATACCACTCGGAGGATGGTTTGCCTGGACCCTATTAAGGGATCTAGAGCTACCAAGGGGCCCACCCTGAGAAGAGCTAGACAGAGCTTTTGCTTTTTTCTTCATGATTTTAGAAGTTTTTTTAGATATAACAGGAGTAAAAGGATTTTCATCACTATCTGAAGATGTTTCCGCAGCACTCTCAACAATTGGTGGTAACACCAAAGCATCAGGGACAACAGGTTGTGATGGAACATTAGGGTCCACAGGATTCAAGGACGAAAGATTTTCTCTTTTGGATAAAAGATTTTCCCTAGCTACCTCCCAATCCAGAAGCAAATCAACAGTTTGTAGTGAAATAGAAGCTGGATTAATGCCAAGCTCTAGTGCTTTATCCAACACATTATTGTCTGAAAGTACAGAAAAAGAATTTGAGCATGGATTTTTACCTTCATCCCTTCTTGCAATAGCCTGGGTGGCACTCTGGATAACAGGCACATTAGTTCTTCCTGATTCATTGATCCTAGCACTGACCCTTATGGGTACAGGTTGTGCTGGAGTGATAGAAGATGGAGCATTATTAGGAGGCATGGCCACATCAGAAGCAATGGGAGATTTGTCAAATTCAGAAATATGCACCTCAGAGGGATGCAGTTGCTGCATTTCAACAGAGTTAGCAGAGACAGCAGATATGGATTTAGAATAACTTTCAGACTCCATAGATGTCTCAGGAGTCTCCACAACAGGGCCATCATTAGCACCTGGAATTTGTCTAAGCATGCTCTTCCACATGTACCCTTTGTCACTCCTGGTCTTGAGCAATTGTTTCAGGAATTCTTCATAAGTCATTTCATTTTGGAGGGGCTCCTCAGGATTCTTCACAACCCCAGCAGTGATCAACTTGGGATTTGCCCGGTATTCCAAGTACTTGTCGTAATGATCAACTGCAGGAGCTGCATTGATCCTGGAACTGGATCCTTCAGGCAAAGGAATCATCTGCCTCTGCTTATTAGTTGCATAACCAAGCTTGTGCAAATTAGCAGCAAAAGAATCCTCATCACTGTCATCGTCAAAACTCTCAGATGGCTCAGGGGCCTTCCTCTTCCCCTTATCCTCAGACTGATCTATATTCCCCTGTACAGACAGATTTGAAAGACCAAGATGCCTTCCATATGAGTTCCTAGCATCTCTCATAAAGCCACCAGCACCAGGGTTAGCAGCAGATCTACTAGAATTGGGAGGATCCTGCCTGGCACGCTTGGGAGTATGTTGCGACTCATTTCCACCAAGATTTTCACTAACCTTATCTCTAGCAGTAACTTCAGTGGTAGGCTTCTTAACTTGCTTGCTGATATGGATCTCTCTCGTGAACTCAATGTCATAAAACTTGCTTCCAGTATTAACATTGGACACAACTGGTGGGACTAGAGACACATGAGAGTTTCCAATCTTAATACGCACATAGTCAACATTATTAAGACTATGTCTGTCAATTGATGAGTATTTACTGTCCTTAGATTTTTGTGGACTAGATTGCAACAAGATAGTCAAAAAATTGAAGGGTAAATTTGATTGACACTAAGTTTTTTGTTTAACAACAGTGTTCAGTAGAGCTTTTTGGTGCCTAACATTGCAATGATTTAGTTGCTTTCATCAAACTTAATAAGAAATTGATGCCAACATTTGGTTTCTTTTCCCCATCAGTTGGCGTACTTCCCTCTATTAGTACTCTTCCGATCGTGTCTGGTAAGACCTTTTGCTTGCTAGTTAGTTGATTATTCTCTTATTAATTAATGTATTATTCAATTTGAATTCAAAGGCAAGGCCTTTATCTCGTTTTTCTCATGGGTGGATTGCGAACATTCTCGATTTTCTCACTCAGATGTTCAAAGGCAGGGCCTTTATCTCGCTTATTCCTACAACTCTCCAAGTTTGCTGGTAGGGAGGGAAACACGATTACATTTAGCAGATGAGACATGGTTTTGCAATAAAAAATGTTATCCCTTGTAAACTTTTGACTTTTTTTTCCGAGTTTGAGTCCAATTCTATCATGAAAGATTTTTCAATAGTAAACTTCCTCTCTTCTGGGTTATACTCCAATTCTATCATTGAAAGAGTACCTGAAATGCTATCATGCAGATGTGCCATAGTAAGTTATTTGTCAACTGTATGTACAGGGAGATGATGGTTTCATATGTGCATTATTTGACATTATTTGGTTGTTCTTATTCTCTTTGCAGGGGAGATATTGCTTCAATTGTCTGATGCTTTTTATTTTTATTTGATGAGTCTATGATGCTATTTGTTTAATCATTTAGTTACACTTATGTACCATGATTATATCTCACTTGACATCTTTTTTATGGCAACTTGAGAGACTCATCAGAGTTTACATCTTCAAGAATAAATGATAGATTCTCAGAACACATGTCCTTTTTACTGTATGTGCTTTTTCTGCAAAGGGCTTAGTTATTATTTCCTTATCTAAATAAGATGGTTACACATGCATAGTATGCGTGCTTCCTATTTGTTAGAATAAAAAATTATTATACTGCACTTTCACTAAATGCTCTATCCTGATTTGCTAGTGTGTGTAGTCCTACTAGGCAGAGAAGTTTCCGTAAACTGAAAATTATCCATCCATAATTTCAGGTGGTGTGATTGGTAGTAGGGACCCTTTCATGTACTTTATATTTTTTTCCAACCATTTGATCCCGCATATTGAGATTGTGATGTTAAAGGTGTTACCTGTTTCTTCGAAAAATAAGTAAATACTGGAAATGTCAAGTGTACCTTCATGATATAATCCTGAATCGACAAACTTTGAGTTACTTCATATAATATTTATTCTAGCTTCAAGTTTACTGAATGCATAAAGTTGTTCTCTTAAGTACAAAACTAGAGATTCCTATTAAGGATATATTTTAGGGCCATTTATCGAATTGCCCACAGCGGACTTCGACTACTCAGTTTTACCCCTAGCGCAGAATGGTGCTCAGTTTTTCCCTTACCTCGTGCGCAGCTACTATGGAGAGGTCGGATATGTGAGTTTTGAAGTCGATTCCATCTGGTGGAGTTAGCAAAGTGGGTCCGGAGCTTCCAGGTGGGACCGCCAAGTGAGTTTGAAGTCGTCCGGAGCTTTACATGTGGTACCGCCCAGTGTTGACTTTGCTGAATCGTCCATACCAGAGCCTCCCGACCCGCCGTCGTGCGCTGCCGCGACCCGCGGTTGTCTTCTAGGTCCCATAAGTCACCAGTTTTTTTATTAAGGGTCCCACAAGTCAGCAGACCTGACGGAGGCTGCAAGAGTCACGGAACGAATCCTTGCACACAGATTAGGGACAAAACTGAGCACCATTCGACGCAATGGGCAAAACCAAGGTCATGAAAAACTGTAGTCACGGAACCTAGCAATCAGGTCATCGATTTGATGCCTGGAACGCAGCACAGCTACGGCCTCATGGCCATGGTATCTATGCAAGTTGCACAGACAAAAATCATATAATCATTGATTTGACAGCAGCAAGCATAATCAAAATGACATGAGAAATTCCAGGAACTTTCAATGTGTGGCTAGTTGCAAGTATGCAAATATCTAACAAATAGAAAGGATTTGACAACAACAAACAAATATTCGGTGGGGGATTTCACATGGACGCAAAAGATGGCGATCATTTTTTTTTCAAAATTCCGAAATCAGTTTTGTACACCAAAAATCCGTTCTCTATTAAAAAATTAGCTAAAACGACCATATACATTACTGTATAATGTTAAGGTGTGTACGTAACCTCGGTAGCAAATCGTCTCTCTCTATATATATATATCTCTATAGCACATGGCATGTAAAGTTTGAGATCGTCAACCAATATCCACCCCCATTCATCTCATGTTGCTCTGTTCTTGAAATTTTTGTGCAGTGCTGCTTATTTTACACTCTTTTCAAGTGTTCAGAATTCAGAAATTTCAGTAAACTGAATTTTACTATCTATAGGGTTCACACAAGAACAAATTCATGGTTGTAAATTGTAATACAAGATAAATCGTGTCAATCTGTAAAACATAAGATGCGTGAAAAATAAGACTTTTCTAGTCTAGCTACGAAATTACGAATCATGTCCTCTAGTACCCACCATTGCCCCTTCTACTAACCACAGAAAAATATCTAATACTGATACTGACAATGGAAGGCTTGGTTGGAGCTGCACGTGCCGGGATCTGACCACTGGTACTGATAACGGCCGGTGCTGGGGTCGGAGCTCTGGAACCCGTTGGCCTGCCAATGCGGCGCGTAGCTGTTGTTCGTGTCGAGGCAACCGAAGTTCTCCTCCATGCCCATGGGGTACTCGAGCGGTAGCGTGTCGACGTAGCACCCGCCGGTAACGTCCTGAGCGGGGTAATGCTCGGGCGCCAGGGCGCCATTGTTGAACTCAGAGTAGTACCCAATTGGCATGACCGCGTCCCACGATTCGTCGGCGGCGTAGCACATGGTCAGATCGGGCCAGGCGCAATGGGCAATGTCGCCATAGCCGCCCGGCGCTTGCGTCTCGTTGAAGGCGCCCACGTCATAGCTGCCACGCGTCTCGTCGAAGGCGCCCACGTCATAGCTGCCACTGCCGCCGCTGCTCTGGCCCACGTCATAGCTGCCACCGCCGCCGCCGCTCTGGAGGCCGTACCGAGGTTCCATCAGAAATTGCTCGAGTAGGTCGCCATGGTCGTTGGTCCCGTCGTAGCACGGCATCAACTGCTGATGGAAGCCGGAGCCCATGTCCATGTCCCCCATCCCGAGAAGCTGCGGCGCGACGACGCCAGAAGCATCATTGGTATAACCATCATCCGGCGCGGGCGCGACCTGTTCGGGCTCGAGGGGCCCCTCGGCGGGTAAGCCCAGAGCCGCCATCTTGTCGGCCGCGGCGCTCAGCGCGGCGTCGATGGTCTTGAGCACCTCCCGCGCCTCGTCAGGCGTCATGTCGTCGAGCGCCGGGTCCCAGTCGGGCAGCGCCCTGGCGAGCTTTGCCCTCTCCTTGCCCAGCTGGGTCTCGAGGTAGCTCTGGTGCGTGTGCCGCGCGCGCGTCTCCGGCGGGAGGTCGGCGGCGCGGTACCTGTCGAGGACGCCGTCCTCCGACTCCCACACGAGCCGGGCCCCGGCGCCGGCGGCCGGGGCGCAGACGAGCGCGACGGGGGCAGCACAGAGCGTGGAGAGCTGCGACGCCTTCTTCTGGAGCCCCTTGGTCGTCTTGGCGTACCTCTTGGCGCGGTCCCGCGCGTTCTCGATCAGCCTCATGGCGATCTTGCGGCGCGGCATTGCTGGCTTGCGCGTGCTAGCGGTGCGTGCTTCTTCTTCTTCCTTGGGTCATAATCAGATCGCGTTAGCTTGTTGCAGCTCTCCGGCGAGGCGGCTGGTAAGTTTATAAAGAGATTTTCCCTTGCGCCGGAGCCGGAGGTGGACGCGGACTCGTGCCCGTCCCTCCCGGACGCGGTGGCTCCCCCTAGCTGCTAGGCAGTAGGCACTAGGCCTATTAAGCTCCATAATTTTGCATTAGTCAATCAGGCTTAGCTCTAAACAAACGATGCCGCTGCTAGCTTGGGAGTACTACTACCCCAGAGAATTAAATTTGAACACCACGTCTGGTGCGGATTAAACACGAGAAAACTCACCGTGATTAACCGAAAAAGGAAGGTGCTGTCATAGCAAACCGTTTGGAACCCGGCGGCGAATCCGACTTCTGGCGGGAACGATTAATGCTACGGAGTACTAGATCTTTTATTTCCTCACGATGCTGGCGCCTCAAGCGGTAGGGGGCAAGGCGGCGGCGCAGTCCGAGAGAAAAAGGAGTTGCAGTAGAGTACTCTACAATCTACATCTGTCTTCCTTCTTCAACCTTTTTCTTTCGGTTTTGCTAAATCTAAGTTGACTGAGATTTTCTTAAGTCTGAGTCATTTTGAGAAAAGTGCAACTGCAGTTCAAAGAAAAGTGCAATTACAGTAGAGTGCTCTTCATCTGTCTTCCTTCTTGAGCCTTTTCTTTTTGAGGGATAGCGCAGAGCACAATGCGACCCACTCCGGACTCCCACCTGCGTTCTTCCATCTTCTGGAACGTTCTTCTGGACGAAACACGGCGCCCGCCGAGATCATTGCCGCCCATCCTCGCCGCCGGCCTCCGAGAACCTCTACGACGACGCTGCCATCCCGGCGTTCCTCGAGTCCCTCTTCGATGCCGACAAGGTTCGACGCGTCTAGGACGTCGTATCAAGAACGGGAAAGCATACCTTTGTATCGGCTGCTGTTACGTGTTTATATAGGAACAATGCGGTACATGTTGGTTGAGAGAGAGAGGATCTACAGGGGGGGTTGAGAGATCCTAACGTAGACTACAAGGAATAGATAGAGAGGAACCGATAGACCTTATATCATGGTCTTCGGTGAACAACACGGTTTATCTGCTAATACCCTCCCTTAATCAAAACTTGTATAAGTTTAGATTATGCTTGAATGCTTGAAGCTCCCTTGTTGGCAATGGTTTTGTAAACCCGTCTGCAACTTGATCTTTAGATGAAATAAACTTGATATCAAGCAATTTTTGAGCTACCCTTTCTCTCACAAAATGAAAATCAATTTCTATATGTTTGGTCCTTGCATGAAACACAGGATTAGCTGAGAGATATGTAGCACCCATATTGTCACACCATAAACAGGGATTCTCTTTTAGCTTGATGCCAAGTTCTTTCAGAATAGTTTCAACCCATATTACCTCAGCTGTTGCATTTGCCAAAGATTTGTACTCTGCTTCTGTACTGGATTTAGAGACTGTGGCTTGCTTTCTAGAACTCCAAGAAATTAAGTTAGGTCCAAAAAATACTGCAAACCCTCCTGTGGACCTTCTGTCATCAATGCACCCAGCCCAATCTGCATCAGAAAAGGCACTAACCAAGGTAGACATAGATTTTCTGAATGAAATTCCTGTAGTTATAGTATCCTTAACATATCTAAGAATTCTCTTAACTGCAGTCCAGTGCAGAGTTGTAGGTGCATGAAGAAACTGACATACTTTATTAACAGAGAAAGAAATGTCAGGTCTTGTCAGGGTCAAATATTGTAATCCACCAACAATACTTCTATACTTGGTACTATCTTCAGACCCTAGAGGGTCCCCTTCATGCAAGGATAATGGTTCTGAAGCAGAAAGTGGTGTAGAAAATGCCTTACAGTGATACATCCCCACTTTGGATAACAATTATGCTGCATATTTTTCTTGAGTAAGAACAATACCATCTGTAATTCTTCTCACTTCAATGCCCAAGAAGAAATGTAAATCACCAAGATCTTTAATAGCAAAATGTTGATTGAGATCTTTTACCAAAGTGGAAATAGCATGAGAGGAGGAGCCTGTGACTATGATATCATCCACATAAATCAGAACATAGATAGTAACAGCTGATTTATTGTAAATGAATAATGATGTGTCTCCTTGAGATGCAAGAAAACCCAATTCATAAAGCTTACTGCTCAACCTGGAATACCATGCACGTGGTGCTTGCTTGAGACCATACAGAGCTTTATCAAGTTTGCACACATGATGAGGCAGCATAGTATCTTCATACCCAGGAGGTTGCTTCATATAGACTTCCTCTTCCAGAACACCATGCAAAAACGCGTTCTTGACATCGAGTTGCCGTAAAGTCCATCCTTGAGAAACAGAAATAGACAAAACAAGACGAATAGTGGCTGCTTTAACAACAGGGCTAAAAGTATCCTCATAGTCTATCCCAAATCTCTGTCTAAATCCTTTTGCTACAAGACGAGCTTTATATCTTTCAACACTACCATCAGGATTTTTCTTAATGCGGAAAACCCATTTGCAATCAATGATATTTTTGTTACCAAGAGATGGAGATACCAAATGCCATGTTTTGTTGTTCATGAGTGCTTCATATTCCTCATCCATTGCTTTGCGCCATACTGGAGTGCTCAATGCTTCATCTAAGTTAGCTGGTTCCCCTGCAGCACAAACCGAAAAATTATAGCGAATAGTTCCATCTTTCCAAATTTTTGGTGTGGTGATACCCTTTTGTAGTCTAGTACAGCGCGCAGGAGGAGCCACAGCGGACGGCAGCACAGCAGATCCCAATGGAAGGACATGCAGGGAATCTGTTGCACTTTCCGCAGGCGATCCGTGTGGCCGTGGCTGTGGTTTGTCGTTGACGAGGCGCGGCGCAGAAGATCCAGCGTCTGCTGGATTCCGTGCCAGGGTGTCGGAGCGCTGGTCGGGGAGGCGAGCGACAGCGCGCTGCATGGCAGCGCGGGAGTCGTCCGAGCGGGGCGCCGATGCAGGACGCTGCTGTGAGGCAATCATGACGGGACCAGGCGCGGGGCCAGGCGAATCTGCGGCGGGATCCGTGCTGGCAGGCGCAGCAACCACGGGATCAGCATGATTTGCCTCGGATCCAGTTCCGAGCAGAGGATCTGCACCGGAATCAGTGCTGGTCCCTTTGTCACGTTGTGACATAAAATGAGCATCGGTTTGTGGCTGTTTTGAGCTCAATTCTTCATCTTTTTCTGCAGAATTTTCTCCAGTAACCTGTGTACTGTTAGTAGAGCTCATAGGTACTGCAGAATTAGTCATTGAATCATTCATATTTGCACCCTCATGATAGGAAGTTAAGTGTGTAGGAAGGAGAAGAATTTCTTTCCTTAACAAAGCACCGGCATTTGGATGAAGAGATGCAAAAGGAAAAATACTTTCATCAAATACAACATCACGAGATATATAAACACGACCAGCAGATATGTCTAGGCATTTTACTCCTTTATGACGTGGGCTATAACCAAGAAAGGCACATTGCTTGGAACGATAAGAGAGCTTATGAGAGTTATATGGACGCAAATTTGGCCAACATGCACACCCAAAAACACGAAGAGACTTATAATCAGGTGGAGATCCTAGAAGAAGTTCAGCAGGAGTGGCATTGTTAATTACTTTGCTAGGCATGAGATTTATGAGATATGTGGCAGTAAGGAAGGCTTCATCCCAGAATTTTAGTGGCATGGAAGCATGAGCAAGTAAAGACAATCCAACCTCAACAATGTGACGGTGTTTACGTTCTGCTGAACCATTTTGTTGGTGTGCATGTGGACATGAAACATGATGAGTGATTCCAAGTTTCTGAAAGAAAGGATGAAGTTTCTCATACTCACCACCCCAATCAGTTTGCATAGTTATAATTTTCCTATCAAACTTTCTTTCAACAAGATGCATGAAATTATGGAAGACATCAAACACATCAGATTTCTTTTTGAGAAGATATATCCATGTGAATTTGCTAAAATCATCTATGAAGCTCACATAATAATTATGGCGTCCTACAGAGGTGGAGGCTGGACCCCAAACATCTGAAAAAACTTGTTCCAAAGGAAAATGGGATACACTTGTAGACACAGGATATGGAAGTTGATGGCTTTTAGCTCTTTGACAAGAATCACAAACAGACTCAATGCTAGAGGACTTCTCATAGGGAAGACCACATTTATTCAGAATATGTTGAACAACTAAATTCGATGGATGCCCTAACCTATGATGCCACCTTGCTATGGAGGGCTTGGTGGCGACACAAACTTGCTTGATGGTAGAAGATGATGATGATATAATTGGATAAAGACCTCCTTCACAATCCCCTCTAAGCAGAATTTTCCCCGTTGCGCGGTCCTTTATAAAAAAATGCCAAGGGTGAAATTCTAGGAAGACATCATTATCAAGAGCAAGTTTGTGCACGGAAAGGAGATTTTTGGTTGTGCTAGGAACATGAAGAATATTGTCTAGATGAATATCACAATGAGGGGTTTTAATATATGAATGACCAATATGACTAATTTGCATACCTTCGCCATTCGCAGTCTGAATGGTATCCTTGCCGGGGTACTTGTTTTGAATCATCAGATTTTGGAGATTCCCAGTGATATGATCCGTTGCTCCACTGTCAGGGTACCAATTAGTGTCCACGCCATAGGCATAGGCAGCATTGGCACTCCTTTCAGGTGCAGGAGCAGGGGCTCGGTCTTGTTCACCTCGTTTCTTGTCGACGGCGTACCTCCACCAGCATTCATTGGCGGGGTGACCGTGCTTCTTGCAGATCTGACAGTAGATGTCTTGGAACTTGGATGGGGGTGGCCGATCACCACGCTGCCAAGTGCCACGATCACCGCCCCCTTGCCATCCACCGCGATCACCGCCGCGGTCTTGACGCCAGGGAGCGCCGTCGTCTCCTTGTGGTGGGCGGTTGAAGCCACCACCGCCGTAGTCCTGTGGAGGGCGCCATGCCCCTCCTTGCCAGCCAGGAGCGCGGTCACCACCGCCGTTGTGCCATCCTGGGCCGCGGTCACCACCGCTGCCCTGCCATCCTGAGCCGCGGTCACCACCGCCGCCTTGCCATGCTGGGCCGCGGTCACCGCCGCCGCCCTGCCACACGGGGCCGCGATCACCGCCGCCTCCGTTCCATCCTGGGCCGCGGTCACCACCGCCGCCTTGCCATGCTGGGCCGCGGTCACCGCCGCCGCCCTGCCACACGGGGCCGCGATCACCGCCGCCTCCGTTCCATCCGCCGCGGTCACCGCCGCGATCGTCATCCTTCTTTTTCTTCTTGCAGTCACCGCCACCGCGGTTAGCCACGTTTGCCGATGATGAATATTCCCGAGTGCCGCCGCCGGTGAGCATCGCCTGACGGACGTCATGAGCTGAGAGAAGACCATGAATATCATTCACAGTACATTTGTCCATCGCGTTGACTGCAGACACCAGCCCGTTATAGTCCTCATCAAGACCATTGAGGATGAACTCCACGAGCTCTTCATCATCGATGTCGCGACCGGCGGCGATCAGCTCAATTGCGAACCCGCGCATCTTGGCTATGTACTGATCTGCCGTCAAGTCTTGTTTCTTGGTGTTTGTGAGTCCACCGCGGAGGCTCGTTCGATTGGCTTTGGATTGCGAGGCGAAGAGAGAGTTGATGAGCGCCCAGACCTCGGAGGCGTGCTCGAGGCCGATGGTCTGCGCAAGGATGTCCGTCGAGAGGGACGTGAGGAGATAACTGAGGACACGTTGGTCCCTCTCGATCCAGCTCTCAAACGCCGGGTTGTCCATGGATTCTTCCTTGCCATCCTTCATGATCTTGATGGTCTCGGGTGGCTTGATCTCCTTGCCATCGAGGAGGCCGAGCATCCGAGCTCCGCGGAGCGCCGGGACGACCTGGGCCTTCCAGAGAAGATGGTTCGCTCGGGTGAGCTTTTCCGATGGGGGTTGTCCTAGGTTGTGGGTGATGGAGTTTGATGATGCCATGGTGGAACTACTGGGATGATTCGAGGTGTCTGTAGATTGGTACTGGTGATGGGTTATTGGCTTTGGTGGAGATGATGCGGTGGTGATGATTCTCTGTAGATCGGTTCTAGGTTTCGGTGTAGATTGGTTTTTCTCGATGGGTTATTCTCGATGCCGTGGAAGAGCAGGCTCTGATACCATATCAAGAACGGGAAAGCATACCTTTGTATCGGATGCTGTTACGTGTTTATATAGGAACAATACGGTACATGTTGGTTGAGAGAGAGAGGATCTACAGGGGGGGGGGGTTGAGAGATCCTAACGTAGACTACAAGGAATAGATAGAGAGGAACCGATAGACCTTATATCATGGTCTTCGGTGAACAACACGGTTTATCTGCTAATACGTCGCCCACCTCTCCCCGCAGATTCGGCTGGGTTTGATCGGTTCGTTTCAATCCCTCTAGAAAATCCCCCTTCCTCTCAACGAGATCTCAAACTGATTCGCCTAGGTCACGTAGAACAATTCAAGTAGCGGCTGTACTACATATTTGATTACCCTGGACTGCATCACATGCTAATGGTACATGACTTCAGTTCCGGTCTTGTTTGCCTGTGCATTCGAGGTACACCACGTGGACACTGCTCCAGTAAGGCTCCAAAATCTCGAACCGCCCTTAATTACAAGTTGCCCGTGCTCCGAAACTCATATCTTTTTAAGGATACACCCTGGGAGGTGTATCTGTTTCATAGAAGAAGGGCCGAGAAGGCCGATTACAATGCGGTTGGCACAGACGCCAAGAACGCACAATTCCACCGTGGGTGCAAGGTGGTGGACTACTCGCGGCATCTCCACCTTTCCACCATCGCTAGTCTAGCTCGAAAGAGGCCTGCTAAACGCCAACGCTTAGCCTCCTCAACTATACTGCGTAGGGCCGTTGCCACTGAAGGGAGGGCTCCCTCAAAGACGATGTCGTTCCGATGTTTCCACAAACACCAAGCGATGAGGGCCACCGCCATCCACTCGTCCCTACCTCTCTGCATGGTCAGTAGCCAAGTCTCGAGGCAATGCGTCGGCAGGGGTAAAACGACCTCCACCTCGGCCCCCCACATTTGCTTGAGGGAAGACCAGGTCTCTCGGGCGAAAACGCATCCAAGAAGCAGGCGGTCGATATCCTTGTCATGTTGGTCGCAGAAAGGACATGCAGTAGGGTGAGGGAGACCCCTCCGTGCAAGCTTGTCTGCCGTCCAACATCTGCCTCTGAGGACGATCCACAGTAAAATCTTGCATTTGGCCGGTGCTCGCGATTGCCAGATCTCTCGAGCTCCAGCCAGCCTGACCTTCCCGGCAAAGCGGGACCTGTAGGCCGATCTAGCAGAGTAGCCGCCGTTTTGTTCCCACTGCCAGATGAATCGGTCCTCGGTCCCCTCGGTCAGTGTTACGTCCACCAGCTGATCTGCAATGAGGAGCAGTTCATGAATCTCCGGTCCCAAGAGATTGACCGGGACATCCTGGATCCATCCACCATGAAGACCATCAGAGACCAATCTTGTGCGTCTCGCACGCTTGGGTATCCGAAGGAAGAGGTTTGGGGCTAAGTCGCGAATCCTCCCACCTGCCAGCCACCCGTCCGTCCAAAAGAACGTGGAGGAACCATCTCCTATGATCGATCGTGTGGCTGCGTCGAAATTTGCCTGACAACCCGTGGGACTTGAATGTTGAATTCTTTCCACGGCTTTAAGCCATCCACCCTGCTTAGCCACAGCCATCTCGCCCGGAGCGCGTGGTTCATCAGGCGGAGGTTGGGGATGCCTAGTCCGCCGAACTGCTTGGGCATGCAAACCTTGTCCCAGGCCACCAGGCAGTGTCCACCGTAAACGTTCCTCCTGCCTTTCCACAGGAACCCTCTCAGCACCTTGTCCAGCTCACCAATGGTTTCCGCTGGGATGTCGAGAGCCATCATCGCAGAGATCGGGGTGGCGGCAAGTGTCATTTTGACCAGCTCTAGCCTGCCTCCCCTGTTGAGTAGGCCCGCTCTCCAGCCGGGAAGATGATCGGCCGCACTCTCCACCAGGTATCGGAGTTGAAATGAAGTGGGCTTCCGTAAAGTGAGAGGAAGCCACAGATACCTCATCGGGAAAGACTGTATCTGACAATGCATCGTCTGCTCGACTAGAGGCGCCACCTCCTGTCCACATCTGACGAGTTGTGCTGAGGATTTGCCTAAGTTCGCATGCAGTCCGGAGGCGTGGCCGAAATCCTGCAGGATCCTACCGAGCACAGTGAGGTCCAATGTGTTTGGCTTGACGAAAGTGACCACGTCATCAGCATATATGGAGGTACGATGCTTGAGGCCCCTGATGGCCAGCGGGGCGAGAAGCCCAAGATCAGTGGCCTTCTTGATGAGCAGGTGGAGCACCTCCATGACTGTGATGAACATCTGCGGGGAAAGGGGGTCCCCTAGGCGCAGCCCCCGCCTGTTGTGGATCTTTCTTCCAGGGAAGCCATTGAGTAGGACCCTAGTGGAGGAGGATCCTAGCAATGCGCAAATCCACGCAATCAGGCGCTCACAAAATCCTAGCTTCCGAAGCACCTCGAGCAAGAAGGCCCAGTCCACCGTATCAAACGCCTTGGTGATGTCAAGTTTGAAGAGGACCGAGGGTGTCGAAGAGCTGTGCAGTTTCCTTGCTGTGCACTGGACCAACATGAAGTTATCGTGCAAGCAGCGGCCCCTGACGAAGGCACTCTTGTGTGCGCCCACTAGGGTGGGGAGCACCGGGGTTATCCGCGTGGCGATGACCTTGTCCATCAACTTGGCCACCCCGTGGATGAGGCTGATGGGTCGATAGTCCTTGAGCTCCTCCGCCCCTGGGACCTTCGGAAGTAGAGTGACAAGTGCCTGGTTGATGGCGCCGAAACCCCTAGCGTCCAGCCGGGAGAGGGAGTCAAAAGCCGCCATCACGTCCACTTTGATGATGTCCCAGCAGGAGAGGAAGAAGCGGTTGGTGAAGCCGTCTGGTCCTGGGCACTTGTCCTGGGGCATCTCTCTAATGGCGTTCCACACTTCCTTCACCGTGAAGTCCGCCTCCAGATGTGTGAGGTCCCTCGTGCGGAGCCCAAGGAAGTCAAGGTCCAGCGAGAAAGGGCGCTCCTCCTCCACCGAGAGTAGGTTCTCAAAGAAGTCATCAACCACTTCTGCCTTCGCCGCATGCTCAGAAACTCGAGCACCATCTACCAAAAGATGCCCAATGAAAATTTTCCTATTCATGTTGCTCGCATGTAGGTGAAAGAAATGTGTGCAAGCATCTCCCTGCCTAAGCCAAAGAAGACGGGATCTCTGTCTAGCCATGGAACGCTCTAAGGAAGAAAGACCAAGTAATTTCTTCTTCAGGAGTTTCCGCAGGCCGTGCTCTTCCACAGACGAGATAAAATATCAAATAGAGTCACAGCTGAAACCCCGAGAACCAAACAGCAAGATCGAACTACCCGTATTGTATCCGACTAATATGATGACAGGAAACCAGGCTGAAGAACTCCCGAGCGACCATCAGGAGCTGTGAAGACCCGGTAGCCATAAGCTCTCGCTGATCCACCGGTAGTAGGAGAGCCCACTGCTGAATCCAGTTTACCGCCGTTAGGATAACCTGACAGTTAATATTTGTGGATCGGTTAAACACAATATTATTCCGACAGTTCCAGATTGACCAACACAAAGCTGAAACCAATTCGGATTCTTGGTTTTGTATTTTTATCAACACCATTTAACCAATTTCCAAACATATTGGATAGACTGGTCGGTGGTGTAATATTATACGCAGTAAAAACAACTCTCCAAACCAGCTTAGCAAAAGGACAAGAGATAAACATATGTTCTATAGTTTTCTCAGAATCACAGAAAGAACATTTAGTACATCCTTGCCATTTTCTCATTTTCAAATTATCTTTAGTGAGCAAGAGCTTGTTGGTAAGAAACCACATAAACACCCTAGTTTTTAGTGGGATTTTTAGTTTCCATAGATATTTTCGTAGATATCTAGTATGACCATTCACCAAATCTTCATACATAGACTTAACTGAGAAAACCCCATTACTAGTTAATTTCCACACAAAAGAGTAATCGTCTTGTGATAAATTAACCGCCATTAATTTTTGGCACAAAAGAGACAAGTAATCCCACAAGTTACCAGTCAGATGCCTCCTAAAACTCAAATTAATAGGAGGTGCACTTGACATAACATCATGAACTGAAGCATTCTTCATTCGAACAATGTTGTATAATGAAGGATACTGATCTTTAAGAGGTTTATATCCTAACCAAATATCATCCCAGAAACTAATCGCGGTGCCAGAACCCAACTTAAAAAAACCTCTTTTTAAGAAGTGTTTTTTTGACTCCCATAAGCCCTCTCCAAAAGGGGGAATCATTTGGTTTAGCCTCAACCTGAGCTAAGGTTTTGTTCTTGAGGTATTTGTTAGTAAGAAGTTCTTGCCACACACCCTCTTCGTTTAACAATTTAAACAGCCATTTGCTTAGAAGGCATTGATTTTTCAATTCTAGAACTTCAATACCTTACCCCCTTGATCTTTAGGCCTACATATTATATTCCATTTAGTCAACCTATATTTTCTTTTATTATCATCGCTTTGCCAAAAAAAAAAGCGATCTATAAAAGTCCAATCTTTTTCTTATCCCTTTGGGTATTTCAAGAAAGGATAACATAAACATAGGTAGACTAGTTAATACCGAATTAATCAAGACAAGACGATCACCATATGATAGTAACTTGCCTTGCCAACATCTCAATTTCTTTTCAAAACGAGCCTCAACTGGATACCACTCGACATTACGAAGAGTTCTATGATGGATTGGTATCCCCAGATATTTAAAAGGTAACGACCCAGCTTCACAACCAAAGATCTGCTTATAAATCTGTTCGTTATATTTTGCCTTTCCAAAACAGAAAATCTCACTCTTATGGAAATTAATTTTTAAACCCGATAATTACTCAAAATAACATAGTAAAAGCTTCATATTTATTCGGTGCCGGTGCACCAAATAAATTCTTATAATATTCAGTAATATAAGTCTTAAGATTATCATGACCCACTATGGTTCCTTCTTCTTGCTCCAACTGAAAAATTAATTTCTTCCTATGTCTACTATTAGCCATAAGATGGAAATATTTAGTATTATTCCCCCCTTCCTGCACATATTTAACCTTTGCCCGTTGCGCCCATTTGGTCTCCTCGACCCTACGCAGATTGCAAAGTTTGTCATTAG